>BDDC01000691.1:0-47946 GCA_001662425.1 Chlamydomonas sphaeroides
GGGGGAGGAGGGGGAGGAGGGGGAGGAGGGGCTCGAGTCGGGTGCGCCACGCGGCCGGTGGGCATAGGTGTGGGGCGCGAGGGCGGCGAGGGTCTGGAGTCCGGCGGCGGCGTGGGGGAAGCCGTAGGCGTGGCCGTGGGCTTGGATGTGGTCGCCCAGGGCGGTGAGGCTGGGGCAGGCTGTGAGGGTGGGCAGCGGCACGGCGGCGGCGGCTGCGCTGGAGCCGGAGCCCGGGGCGAAGGGCGCTGCGCGCGGCGGCGAGCGCAGGAGCGGCTGTGGGGCTGGGGGCGGGGGCGCGCTGGTGGGCTCGGGCGCGGGGGGAGGCATGGGGACGGTTCCGGGTGTGTGGCGGTTGGCGGAGTGGGGCCGGCGGCGGCTGGGGTTGATGCTGATGCTGCTGGGGTGGGAGGAGGAGGCGGAGGCGAAGGTGCGCCATGGAGCCGCTAGCGCAGAGGCCGCCACGAGGGGAGACGCGCTGGAGGCCTTCAAGCCGGTGGCGGGGGCGCCCAAGGCACGCTGTGGCATGTGCGGTGGACGCCATTCCTGGCAACTCGAGGATGCGGCGAGGGGGCCATCGCTGGCGCTGGGGCCCGTCGAGACGGTCAGCGCAGCGGCGGCGAAGCGGTCAGGGTGGGACAAGGCTGTGCCTTCAGCTGTGCAGAGCTGCGAGCCAGCCCGCAGCGCGAGCTTTGCTCGCCGAAAAGCTTGCGACATTCTTAGCTGTCGCTGACACCACCAGAAGAGTTATGGCCTCCGGTGCATAATTGAATCAGCCGTTTGACGGGTTGTTGACGTCGCCTGCACGCTGTCAAGAGGCGAGCGGCTTGTCACGACGAGACTTGGCCTGAGCCTGCGAGTGTGCTCTCCTCTGCGTGATAGGGCCAAGCATATACTATCCCCGCGTATGCGTCCGTAAAGTATTGCAGAATGGCGATTGCGACAAGCAAGCCAGGAAACCACCATGACCGAAGGGCTTGGGGGGCACGGCGGGGCCGTGAGAGACACGGTTTGGTGGCGAAAGGACCCACCCTCTGCTGTCTGCCGTTCCTTGTGGCTATCATGTTATTTTCTGTAGTGTGTGCGTGTGTCTTGCGACTTTAGGGCGACCGCAAACCTTCTCACATTCTTTCACGCCTTGACTCGACCTCTGGTTTCTGAGCTTCCTCCCTATGCAGCGCCCGACATGGGCGCTGCAGCCCCGGCGCTGCACAGCTGGGCTGACTTGTGGCATCCGGCGGAAGTCTCTGCTGTTGTGCGCTGCGGTTCCGGACGCCGCTGATACAAGCCAACGACCATCTCAGAGAACTGTGAAGCCGGGACGGAGGCCGCGCAGGCGACAGTTCGCTCAGCCCGAGCCGCCGCCGACAGAGAGCGACTTGCTCCTCGATCCAGGGGGCTTTGACGTCGATGCGCAGCTCAGCGCTATGCAGCAAGCATTCAGCCAGATGAGCGCCGACGAGCGGCAAGCGTTCCTTCAGTACCTGGCGGAGCAGGAGACACAGATGGCAACCGAACGACAGCAGCTGGGCGAGGAACTTGGCGCTGCTGGCCTCAGTGACGACCGGCTTAGCTCCATCGGCAAGGCCAAGAAAGCCCTGGACCAGCGGCTCTGGTCGCTGCTGCTGGGGACCCTCCCCAAGCGCGACGTCGCCATCCTCGGGAAGGCCTTCCCGTCGGGCATGAGCGGGAGCGCCGAGCTCTCCCGGCGGCAGCTGCGCGACGCCCTGTCGCGACTCACCATCGCCGACCGCAACAAGCTGCCCAGCATCCTCGAGCGCATCGGCGCGGTGCAGGAGTTCATGCAGCAGTCGACGGAGCTGCGCGAGGTGTACCGGCGCCGTATGCGCGCGCGCCGACGGCGCCGGGCCGCTCAGATGGGCCTGCCCCTCCCAGCGGACGACGACGAGGAGGACGATCAGATGGCGCGCGAGGACGAGGCCCTGCTCGAGGGCCTCGGCCTCAAGGAGCTGCTCTCGAGGCCGCAGCCCGGCGGCGCCGCCGAGCTGCTGCGCGCGCTGCAGCAGCGGTTGCGGCAGCAGGTCGAGGCCGGCGAGGCCAGCGACGGCGAGGAGCCGCCGACGACGTCGCGCTCCGCCGCGGAGCGGATGTGGGCCGTGGACCCGTACGAGCCGTCGGGCCCTAGCTTCCTGGACCGGGGCCAGCAGCCGGGGGCCAGCAGCAGCGGCCGCGGCGCAGGGGGCGCCGTCGCACCTGACGGGGTGCTGGGGCAGCGGCTGGAACGCATGATGGGAGCGTACGACAAGTACGTGGCGGGCGGCGGCTGGGAGCAGGAGGCGGCGCGGCGGGAGAGCGCAGAGATGCGCGGGCTCATACGGTGGGCGGCGGGGGTCGGCGGCGTGGGCCAGCGGAGCTGGAGGGGCCGCGGGTTGGGACAGGGACCGCGGCGGCGCGGTGGGGCCGCGTGGCCCTGGGCGGCGGCCGTGGTTGTAGCACTGCGGATCGGGGGCTGTGGCAGTCGGCGGTGTGTGGTGCGGACTCGGCATGAGTGGCAGCGACACTGGAACCACGGTGGTCGCCAGGCGGGCAGCCCGTTTGCGTTGCGATACCCCGCGGGTATGACGGGCAGCGGCTTGAGCGCGGGCAGCGCGGCCACGCTGCCCGGGCAAGCGGCACTGACGCTGCCTCAACTCTGGCGGCTGGGCCCGAGGCCGCAGCGCCTCTCCGGCCCCCACCGCCCTCCTACCACCTCCCCCCTGCCTATGGTCCCTCGCCCTCGTCTCTACCCCGCTGTGACTCGCTTCCCGTGCCTGCCCCCCCCCCGCCCCGCAGACTCCGCGAGGAGCTGACGGACCTGGTGGAGGCCAGCGCGCGACCGCTGCCGCGGGGGCCCGATGGCGCGGCGGCGGCGGCCGAGCTGCAGCGGCGAGCGGAGGACCTGGCAGAGCAGGTGGCGGCGCTGCTAGACCCGGATGCCAGGGCACGGCTGCAGGTGGGGGCCGCAGGCCGCAGATGCGCCAATGCGTATAGGGGGTGAGGTCAGGTGGCGGGCGATGGCGGAAAGTCCGCAGGTATGGGCAGCGTCCAACCGGGTGTGGTGCCTGCGCGCCCAGGCCTACAGGCGCTCCTCCTCTTGTGCGAAGGCCGCTTTCGCCCCATAGCTCGGCTTGTCTCCGCCCGCGACCAGCTGGTGAACCCCCGCTGTGCCCTTGACTGGCACCCTGCGCCGCTGCCCGCCTACCGCAGGACCCCGCGGCCCGGGCCGTGGTGCGGTACATCGAGACGCAGCTGGTGGCGCACGACGAGGAGCCGGAGCCGGGGGAGGGGGCGGACGGCGGCGGGCCGTCGCTGGCGCTGGACGAGAGCAGCCTGGGCAGGTGGGCGGGACGGGGAGGAGCTGCGAGGGGTTGGCATGGGGCCGGGGGGCGGCGTGGGGCGGACCGGCATGCGTGCGGTGGGCGGGCGTGCGTGGCCTCCGTCATGTGGGCTGCACGGCAGTTCATGGTCCTGCGGCTGCGGCAAGGACTGGAGCTACACCTAGACTGGCTGCGCATGCTGCCAGCCCACCTGCCCGCGCCCTCCCGCGCCCTCGCCAAGGGTGCCACTGCCCACTCGCGGCCGCTGCTCACAATCGGCCCCTGCCCCTTCGCTGTCCTCCCTCCCCCCTTCCTGCCCTCCCTCCCTCTCCCCCTGCCTCCCTGTCCCCGCAGGCTGTCGCAGTTCATGGTGGCGGCCACCAACTGGGAGGCCTACCGGGCCTACATGGACATGTACGCGGCGTGCCACCCGGAGCTTGGGCTGCGGGCGGTCATGCAGGTGGGGCGGGGAGGGAGGCGGGATGGGGGCGTGTGTGCAGGGGAGGGCGCCAAGAAGGGGAGGACGTGGTGGAGGAGGCCGGCGGCTGGAGGCGAGCGGCAGTTGGCCAGGCGGTCGCGTGGCCCGGAGCCTGGAGGCGAGCACCGCCGCGTTGGGCATGGGCCCATCCTGCTGCCGTGACGGGTGAAGCCATGCGCAGCAGCGGTCCGCATGCTGGCGGCCTGCGAGGGCCTTCATGCCGGCATCGCGCCCCGGCCGACAGCGACCCCGGTGACGCGCTCACGCCCGCCTGCCGCCTCGCCCTTGGCCTCTGCGCGCCCAGGCGGCCGGCATGTCGGACGGCGACGAGTGGTGGGCGCGGCTGGACATGCCGGGCGACGCGGCGCCGTCCTCGTTGGGCGCCTCGCCCTCGGGGCGCCTCGAGGTTGACGTGTCGCGCGTGGAGGCCATCGCCGCGCTCGACGCCGACTGCCTGACCTTCCTGACGGAGCTGGAGGCCAGCGGCTACAGCGAGCAGGTGTTTATGAAGTGGTACTTCCACCCCGTGCTGGGGCCGCGGCTGCGCTCGGGCGCGCTGCTGGACCCCAGCCGCGGCAAGGCCGAGGGCGCGGAGGGGGAGAGCCTGGACCCGGCTGCGCTGCTGGTGCGGCTGATGGGCGGGTCGATGGAGGGCATGCCGCAGGTGGTGCAGGAGGCGATGCGGGAGGCGGTGGCGGTGGAGGAGGAGGTGCAGGCGCAGCGGAGAGGGCCAGGGCCGGGGCCGGGGCAGGCGGCGGAGCGGGCGCGTAGCGGGCGAGCGGCGCCGGGGGCATCGCGGACGCGGTGAGCGTTGGGTGGCGCCAGGTTGACTGCGGTCTTCCGGATGGGCTCCGCATCGCTGGATGGACACTTCGGCGCCAAGCCGCGGCCATGCCGGTTATCACGCCGACAGCATGCTCAGAATCAGGTTGCCCAAAGACACGCCCAAAGACACGCACCAGTTGACTGGTGGTGCCTGTGGGTGCTCGTGTGGTCACGAGTAGCCCGAGTAGCCCATTCAGTAGAGCCTTTCCACAAGAAGCCAGGGTAGGGACGCTCGCACACAACCCACAGCTCCGTGAAAGCGGGCGGACGCAAGTGCGGCCAGACGCAGGAGCGGGGGCACGGCGGGCAGCAGCGGGGCAGCGGCGGCTCTACGCGCCGGGCCTCACTGCGGCAGCGAACAGCGCGGGCAGTACGCCTACCACTGTTTCCTGCCGGCAATTACGAGCTCAAATCACCCCCCTCCAAATAACTGGACTGGCAAATCCGGCGTGGGTGGGGGCCGCATGGAGGGGGGACTGGCACGCGGGACGGGGGGGGGGGCTTTCTGACGGTTTGACCGTTGACGCACAGGGATGCACACGCATCCCCTCCCGGTGCGCACGTAAGGAAACAGCTAGAGTCAAGTCGACACTTATGTTGAACACTTGACACCTTACACACGCGCCAAGAATGGCGGGCAACACCTCTCCTCTTAAGCTGCTGCTCACGGAGAAGGACCTGCTTTCGCTCGTGCTTGCCCGTCTGCCTGAAAGCGATGCAAAAGCTATCCGTCTGCTCAGCCGCGACACGAGGCGGGCTTTCGATGGACGACTCGACAGCTTGTGCCTTAGTCTGCCCTCGACTTCTGACAACAGTCAACTCGCGGCGATGGAGGTCATGGCATCGCTGCAGGGCTTTCTGCTCCGAGGCGCACGGCCCATCAAGCTCGTGGTCGACGCGCGCGCCGCCGACGGGTGCGAGCTGACTCGCATCGCGGAACAAACCTTTGGGGAGCCAACCCGCCCGTGTCCCCTTCGCGCCCCCCCTCCGCCCCTCTCCAGGCCGTCCCTGCTGCGCCCCTTCCTCGAGTACAACGCTGGCTGCCTCGGGGGCCCGCTGCCCGTCAAGCGGCTGGAGATCACCGCCAACGTCCTCAGCGCGGGCCTCTCGCAGCGCATCGCCGTTAGCTTCCCGGGCCTGGAGGTCCTAGTCCTCCGGGACGTCGCCGAAGCGACGCCCGAGGCGATTGCGGGGCTGCAGCTGCTTCTGGCTGCTGGGGACGGCGCTTCTGGCTGCTTAGCGCAGCCGCTGGCGAGCCTCACATCGCTGGAGCTGGAGGCGGGGGACAACGCCCAGCCGCTGCCGCTGCAGCTGATCGAGTGCTTGAGGGCTGCGGCGGCACTGCGGACGCTCCATGTGGAGCCCCGCCTGGACGACGACACGGCGCGGCAGCTCGGTTGCTTGACGCAGCTCACATCCCTCAGGCGAGTACCGTGGGTCCGCGGCGCTTGCTGCGTTACTGCCCAGGGGACGCTGCGTGAACTCGGCAGCTCGACAGCCCGCACCCGCCGTGCGGCCTCGCTTACTTGATCGGTTCGCGCCTTTCCCATGCGTCACCGCAACAGCGTGACGTCCTGCCCGGGGAGGCTGCTGCCCGCCCTCCTCGGCGGCCTTACGGGGCTGACGTCGCTGGACCTGGAGGACCCGCAGGAAGGCGAGCTGCCGGCCCCAGCGCTGGCCGGAATGCGCCAGCTCGCGAGCCTCAACGCGCCCAGCCTGAGCCTCGACGTCAGCAGCCTTGCGGCGCTGCGGGGCCTGACGTCGCTCATTGTCGCGGCATTCAGCAAGCCCCACGCGGACGCGCCCGACACCGCGGGGCCCTGGCAGCTGCCCAGCAAGCTGGCGGTGCTAATGCTGCGGGAGATGAGCTGGGGCAGCAGACCCTCCGCGTCCTGGGCAAGCTGCTGCCGCCTCCAGGTGTGACGACGCGCTGGGCCGGCATCCCGGCTCACAGCTGCCTGTGGCAAGGGCCGCAGAAAGTTGTCACAACACAGCACCACTGCCGCGCTTTCTGTAAGCATCCCTCTTTCGCCCCCAGGTGTTCCATTCATGAAGCTATCGCTGGATGTCTGGGTGGGCAGTGACTATGTGCAGGCGCTTGACGACGCGCTCCTGGTCGAGGGCGAGACTGTGCTGACAAAGCTGGCCAAGGTGACTTCGTCCGTGCAGCTGGAGGGGCTTAAATTCCAGCCGAACACATCTCATGTTCCATGCCGTTTGGCGCTACCGTTGTGCAGGTCCCTCTGCTTCAATGCCTGCGCACGGCGGAGGCCTCCATGCTGCTCATTGGCGGTGGCTCGGCAGCCGCCGTTCAGCGCCAGATGCTGCGGCCCGTCGGTGGCGCGGCGGCCGTGGGCCCCGGCAAGCGCAACCACGGCCCCTGGCTGGCCGCGCTGGCGGGCATGGGCGCCAAGCACCTGCAGGCAGGTGTTGAGGCCTGACTGCGTGGGAGGGTGGTGCCGATAGGTGCATGGTGACCCCCCCCGTCCATCCTCCCCGGCTCAACAGAACCTGACACCCTCCTCTTCCGTCCGCACCCCACATCCTGCAGTTCAATGGCATCGCGCTGTCGTACCAGGACATTCAGACGCTTGTGCAGCACTCCTCGAGCCTGCAGGTACGCAACGCACCAGCCTGGGCGGGCGGAGTAGGGGCGGGCGAGGCAAACTGTCGCAGGCACCTCAGCCGCTTAGGCAGAGTGGTGAAGGCACGGGCGAGCCGCGCACACGTACATACCATGTAGCGCGTCTTCCTGATCTGTGCAGGCGCTGTCGTTGTTACCGCTCTCCGGCAGTACTGTCAGTGCCATTTGCCAGCTGTCACAGGTTAGTAAGGGCTGATGTTGCACGCACGCGCAAGTGGCCGGTTCGTGTGTGGCAGCGCTCAAGGGCGTATCTGCCCCCCACGCGCTGCCCCACCAGCTGCCTGCCCTGCGCATGCTCGAGATCGGCATTGACACCTGGGTCGTCGCGCACCCCGGCGGCGTGGAGCTCAGGCCCCCCTTTGACGCGGCCGGCACCCTAACGTCGCTGCTGACGTTCCCCCGCTTCAAGGGGTGCGTGCGCCTCTGCCACGACCGCACCGAGCCGGGGCTGGTGATCGCCATGGGCAAGTTCTTGGAGCGCGTTCGGCGCGTGATGGAGGCGGCGGGTGTCGATGGCGGCCGGCTTGGGCTGTGCAAGTACGAGGAGCTGTAGGTGGAGGCATGTACGCTACGGGGTTGCATGCAAGGAAGCGCGGATTCCGCACGCTGGCTATGGCGTGCTGGGGAAGCTGCATGCACGGCGCGCAGGGCATAGGGCAGTTGTGGGATAGTTTCAGACTAGGCGCCACTGCTTCGCAAGGGTCGCAGCACTGGATGCATGGGCGCGGCGGCAAGAGGGCTGGCGGCGCTAGCCATTGCGCTGCCACCTTGTCTTAGCGAAAGGAGTATGGCGTATGATTGGCAAGTCTCTCATGTGTGGTTCTCCCAATAGCGTCCAGCTACTGACCATGACATCAATGATGACCCGCGCTGGGGCCGCGGCTGCGCTCGGGCGCGCTGCTGGACCCCAGCCGCGGCAAGGCCGAGGGCGCGGAGGGGGAGAGCCTGGACCCGGCTGCGCTGCTGGTGCGGCTGATGGGCGGGTCGATGGAGGGCATGCCGCAGGTGGTGCAGGAGGCGATGCGGGAGGCGGTGGCAGTGGAGGAGGAGGTGCAGGCGCAGCGGAGAGGGCAGGGGCAGGCGGCAGAGCGGGCGCGCTCCATGTGGAGGGGCTGTCGCGATGGCCGGAGTAAGGGACGGAGCACACATTGTGGGCGATAGCTAGCTCGCTTTTGGACCTAGCTCTCGATGCGCCGAGGCCCCGGGCTCGCTCTCATGTTCCTGGCTGCTGCGTGCAGGTGGCCCTGCCTGCTGCGGTGCCTGCCATCGGCGGCATCCTCGTATCTCGGTATCATTGTCCAAACAGCCGAGCACCTACGGTGGCCATCTGGTGGCGCGGCGGCCGTGGGCCCCGGCAAGCGCAACCACGGCCCCTGGCTGGCCGCGCTGGCTGCGACCGGCACGCAGGGGCTGGGGTTGAGTGGCGGGCCCTTGCAACGGCCCACAGCAGGCGCTGCAGATCTGCAGATCTGTCCTTTCAGCTTCACCAAATTAATGTTCGGCCCCCACACATCCACCCCTCGCCCCAGCTCAAAGGCATCATGCTGGCCTTCCAGGATGTTGTCACGATAGCGCAGCGCTTCACAAGCCTGCAGGTGAGCGCGTGGCAATGGGGCCCACGCCGCCGGAGGCCTAGCCTGGACGCGGAGCACCTTCCGCCGACGCGCCAGCAGGCCTGATCTGCGCTGCTGCACGTGCGGTGTGAAGCTCCTGCACATTCGTAAACATTCGTGAACATGTCACGCACGCGCCTCCGCTTCTGTGAGGGGCGGACCGTGCCCTCAGCAGTCCACCATGAACTGCTCGAGTTCATTCATGCATGCCATGCATTACGTCCGTGTAGCGCAGTCGCAGCTGCCGCAGGCATGCCAGCAGCGGAGCGAGCGCCATCGGGGGGCTTCATGGCTGCGACGGCACGCTTGCTACCACACGCATAGCTGACGCGCTTCCCATGAGCAAGCTGACGCGCTGCAGGACTGCAGTAGTGCTACTAATGTAGGATCTTTGAGGCGCATCGTACCCGTGCGTGACTTGCACAGCCCTGCACAGCGGACCCGTGACGCTCGCCCGCAGCACTGCCGGTGCCCTCGCTTCCTGGGGCCGCGACGTGTCCGAGGTGTTACACATGAAGAATCGACATATGCAGTTGCATGGAACTCAATGTGCGAATCAGTGTCCCGCGGGCCGCCCAAGCTCACACCGCTCCCCCGTACGACGCCCGCATCCGCCAAGCAGTATGACTCGTTCCGTTTATGATGTCAATCACAAACTCATTCCTTGAACGTTGCCACGGCGCCCCAGGCCTCGCCTCGCCGCCGCGGCCTCGCCAGCCCAGGTAACCTCACGCCGCCGGCTGGTGCACGCGCGCCAGCGCCGCCGCCGCCCACGCCTCCAGCAGCTCATCCAGGAAGGCGTCCAGGGCGGCCTGCACCGGCCGCAGCCGCGAGCCCAGCCCCGCCAGCACCTGCGCACGGCCGCCAAGGTCCTCGGCCGCCGCGGCCGCGGCCTGAGCCTCGCGGCGCAGCTTGTCCACCTGCTTGGCCCAGCCCTCGGCGGCGCGGCCGTACTTTTCGGCCGCCGCCACGTCACCGGAGGAGGACCACGAGGCGGCCTTTGCTCGGGCCCGGGCCACGCACAGCATGGCGGCCTCTACCTGCGTCACAGGGGCCGTGCGGCGGGAAAGGAGGGATGGGGTTGGGCAACCCGGCCCAGCATCATGTTCCCTGCCTGCAGACTCCCGGACAGGTACCAGCGCAGCCCCCCATCCCCCACCTGCGCCATCAGCGACTCGCGCTGCACCGACCGCGCCGCCGCCTGCCCCTCCAGCGCCGCGCCCGCGTCCGCCATGGCGCGCGCAAAGCCGCCCAGCCGCCCCTCCAGCACCTCCCTGGCGCCCTGCACCGCTCGCGCCGCCTCCTGCGACAGCTCCTCGCCGCGCCGCGCCCGCGCACGCGCCGCCGCCAGGCACACGCCCGGCGGCCGGGCCACGGCCAGCAGCGCGTCCAGGTCTCCGCTGGGGCCGCCAGCACCATCCGCCGGCTCGGCGCCCAGCCCGGCCGCGGGGCCTGCCCTGAACAGCAGGGCCTGCAGCGCCTCGCACAGCACCAGGTCGCACGCCGCCACCAGCACGCCCTGCGTGGCCAGCTCGGCCTCCGCGCCGCGCTGCAGCCGCTCGCCGACCGCCGCCAGCGCAGCGCCCTCGCCGCCGATGCGCTCGGCCAGCTGCGACAGCGACCGGGCCTGGCCCGACAGCTGCACGGCTCGCTCGCTGAGCGCGGCGCGGTCGGGCAGCAGCGAGGTCCTGGCCAGGGCCAGGGCGGCCGGGTGCGAGGACGAGGCCGCGGCCTCGCCCAGGCGCGCCTGCAGGGACGAAAGGTGTGGGGCGTGGTTGACGAACCAAGCGACGGTGCGGCAGGCAGGCCATGGCCTTGTGACGTGACGTGACGTCCCTGTAGGCGCGGGCTGTCCCACTGTGCTCGCAGCCCTCACCTGGGCTCTGCTGCCCCGGGCCGCCGCCTTGGCCAGCAGCCGCTGGCTCTGCTGCGCCAGCCCCTCCGCGGCCGTCTGCAGCGCCGCCGCCTGCGCCGCTAGCTCCGCCTGCAGCTTCTCCAGCCCGCCAACCGCCGCAGAGCCCGCCAGCACGGACGCCGGCAGCCGCGGCAGCAGCCCTGCCACCGCCGCCAGCTCCGGCGCCGCCCCCGCCCTCGCCGCAGCCCCCGCCTCAGGCCCGTCCGGCACCAGCCCCAGCCGCTCGCCCATGGCCACACCCCGCCGCACGTGCGCCCGCAGCCTCGCGGCCTCGGCCGCGTGCCGCTGCATCGCGGCGTGGAGGTGCCCGGCGCGGGCCCGCCAGCGCGCCGCCGCCGCGGCCGCGACGCCGGCCTCTGCGGCGCCCGGGCCTCCCGCTGCTCGCGCCTGCAGCTCCTCGGCCTGCAGCACCTGCAGCTGCGCCTGGCAGCGCTCCCACTGCGCCTCCAGCTGCAGCAGCGACCCCTCGTGCATGCGCTGCAGGCGCTGGTAGTGCAGCGCTGCGGTGGCCCACAGCTGGGCCAGCGCTGCCGCGTCGGCGGGCCTCAAGGCATCAGGCAGCGGGATGCGCGGGAGGCTGGGCGTCTCAGGACGGCCGGTGTTGCTGGCCGACGCGAACGCAAGCGGAGTCGGCCGGGATGCGGCGGCGGCGGTGGCCGTGCCAAGGCCCGCGGTGGCGGTTTGGTGGTAGCTGCTGGGCGTGTGGCTGGGGTCGAGCCAGCTGGAAGACGCTGCTGACTGCTGCGGGGAGGTGGTGGTGGTGGTGTAGCGGTAGTGCACTGTGGGCGAGAAGGGCCCTGCGCTGGTGACGCGGGGCGGGGCTGCCGGCTGCCTGTCGCCGGTCCGCACCGTGGCGGGCTGCGGGCCGGGTCCACCGCCCGTGACGCTAGCGCTGCTGAACGGGGGGACCAGGCTGCTGCTTGCGGCGCTGGCAGCAGGTGACGCTAGAGCCTGGGCGGCCTCAGGCATGGCCCTGGGTGCCGCGCGGCTTGCCCCTGGTGTCGCGCCCTGGCGCGCGGTGGCGCCGTCGCGTGCCGTTGCTGGTGTCCAGCTGGGAGCTGGAGCGGCCGCCTCCAGGGGGCCAGGGGTCGGCCCCGGGGCCGTGCGCAGCATGTCGGTCAGGTAGGAGCCGCCGCTGCCCGGGCGCAGGTCAGGCAGCGCAGCCGGTGCGGCGGCAGCAGCCGCGGGCCCAGCTGGTGACGGCGGCGGTGGGGCTGCCTGCAGCGCGCTGTTGGCAGGGGCCCCGGTGCCTGCTGTCACCATGGGACCCGGCGCCACGGGTGCCGTCGCTGGGCGGCTCTCCTCCATGGCTTGCTCCGGCCGCGTCGTGCCGGCTGCTGTGTGGGCCGTCGACGTCTCCGCGTGGCTTCTAAGCTCCAGGGGCCGCCGCGGGCTGCGAGGCCTGGCCTCAGCCAGCAGGCGGCCGCGCGCCATGGCCGCCTCGGCGCCGCCCAGCGAGGGCCCGTGCTCGCGCGCCGCCAGCGCCGCCGCAGCAGCCTTGGCCCGGGCCACCGCCGCCGACGCCATGGCCAGCAGGTCGGGGTCGATGTCGGCCCCCTCGGGCTCGGCGCGAGGGGCCCACGAACACGGCCGCTGCTGCTGCCCCTCCTCAGCCTCATCCCGCGCCTGGCCTAGGTAGCTTGATAGCTGCCGCACCGCCTCGTCACCGCCAGGCGCCGGCTTGCGGCGCCAGCCGGCCTCCGGCGACGGCCTCGCGCTGGACTGGTCCGGCTCTGCAGCCTCATCGGGGCGGCCGTGCTCCAGCTCCCGCTCCTGCGCCTCCCGCTCCAGCTCCGCCTCACGACGCAGCAGCGCCTCGTGCCGCTGGTGCAGCTGGCGCAGCAGCTCGCCGGCCGGGTCCAGCCCCGCGCGGCTGCCGGGCGCTGGCGACTGCTGCTGGCTGGCCGCTCGCTCGCCCGCGCCACGGGCGGGCGAGCCGGAAGCCGCCTCTGCGCCGGCCCAGAGCGCGCGCGGGGCATCGTCAGCGCAGCCGCCAGGCCCCCCAGATGCGAGGGTGGACTTGGTTGGCGTCTCCGTCAGGTACCGGCCGCGCAGCTCCGTGGGCCGGACAGGTGACTGCCGCGCCGCCGCCGTCGCGAGGAGCGCCACCGCGGCGCCCTGCTCATCGGCGGCTCGCGGACGCCAGGCCCCGGGGACGCTGGCGACTGGCCGGCTGACCTGCGTCCACAGGCCTTCGAAGCTCGCGGCCGCCGCGGCGCTGTCGCGCTGCAGCTGCGCCGCCTCGCCGTCCAGCTCCTGCACCCGTGCCAGCAGCTGCTCCTCCTCGCCCAGGAGCTGCTCCGCCTCCGCCAGAAGCTGCACCGTGGCGGCACGCGCCCGCTCCTCGGCCGTGGGGTACAGCGGCGCGGGCTGGCCGTAGCGCTGGCCGTAGCCCGCGGCCTCCGCCGCGACGCGCGAGGGACTGTAGCTGACCAGAGTGGGCCCCGCGTTGGGAGCCGCCGCTATGGATGCCGAACTGGCGTGTGGGGAGGCGCTGGCGGCCCGGGCAGCTGCCAGCCGTCGGTCCAGCGCCTCCTCCCGAGCACGCCGCGCGTCGCAGACGGCCTGCAGGCTGAGCTGCAGGCACTCCTCGGCGCCCCGGCAGCCGTCCAGCGCCGGTGCCAGCGTCTGCGCCGCGGCGTGCTGCAGCGCCAGCTGCTTGCAGGCGGCCAGCAGCGCGGCGGCCTCGTCGGCGCTCATGTCGGGGCTGGCGTCGCGCTCCGCGTCCACGCCGAAGCGTGCCATGTCGAGCAGGCAGTCACTGAGGCGGCGCAGCAGGCTGTGCTGCTGCTCCCGCACAGCAACCTGCACAAGGAGGGTAGCAGCGCATGCAGCAGGTCGTCAGAACCTTCGCGCACTCAAAAACACAGCCAAAATGACAGACACGGACACGCGCACGCGGACAAACGTGGGTCTCCACGCGCTCGTCCCCACCATCTTGAGCTGCTGCGCCCCGATGGCGTCCATGTACGCCGCCTCGTGCTGCAGCCGCTCCAGCTCCAACGCCTCCTCCCCGGCAGCGGACTCGCCACCGCCCGCACCAGCGCTGCCTCCTGCGCCGCCGGACTGCGGCTGCCCTCCAGCCAGCCAATGCCCTGACGGCGCGCTGCCGGTGCCGTCGCCCGTGCTGCTCACTCGCCAGCCGCCGCCGTACCCCAGCCCAGGGACACGCCCTGAGCCCACAGCCGCGCTCGTGCTTGCGGCGCCCGCGGCGGAGCGCAAGTCCTCGACCACGGCTTGCTGCCGCTCGGCCGCGCCATTCGCGGCCTGCGCCGACAGCATGGCGTCGCCGCGGGCGCCCTCAGCGGCGCTGGCGCAGCTGAGCGCCTCGATCAGCTTGGCGGCGGCCTCCGCCAAGGCCTGCAGCGTCACCGAGTGCAGCTGCGCCAGCGCCATGACGCCGTGGGCCCGACCCGCGGCTGACGCGGGGAGGGCGGAGGGCGCCGCCTCGTGGCCCGAGCCCAGGGCGGCCTGCAGCTCGTCGGCGGTGATGGCCAGCGCGCTGGAGCCGTCCAGCACCGCCAGCACCTCGCCCACCAGCCGCTGCGCTTCGTCAGCCCGCTCGCGAGCCTGAGGAGCAGCAGCGCGGTGCAAACAAACGTCACGAAGCGAGAAGAGTCACGCGGGTCAAATCCCGAGCGGCGCTCATGGCAGCCCTGCCGTCGCGTGACACGCCCCTTGCCTGCCCCGCCCTTGCCTGCCCTGCCATGCTCCACCCTTGGTGCGCACCTTGGTGATGCGTAGCTGGCTGGCCTCAGCCACCACCGTCGCCCGGCCGGCGTGCTCGCGCGCCGCCAGCACCTGCCGCTGCTGCTCGCCGTGCCGCCGGCGCGCCAGCAGCAGCTGCGCCTGGGCGGTGTTGGCCTCGCGCAGCAGCTCCTCGGGGTCGGCAGGCCCATCCTCGCTGTCAGCTTGCGACCCCTTCGACGCCGCGGCGCCGCCGGCAGCGCCGTGATGGTGCAGATGGCGCTGCAGCTGTTCGGCGTGCTCCTGCGCTTCCTGGGACCTGTCAAGGGAATAACCACGCACCGTCATCACACGGGTCAACCCCGATCATTGGCCATGCATGTGCCAGGCAAGCGCAGCACAACGGCTCACCTGGCCTCGGCCTCCGCCAGGGCGGTCTCTGCCTGGCTGAGCGCCACCGCCGCCAGCGCGGCCTCCCGCACAGCCTCCCCGTGCCCCTCGTGCGCGTCCCGGGCGTCGAGCAGGTGCCCCACGCCGGTGCTGCACAGCCGGCCCAGCTGCGTCAGCATCGCCAGCCGCGCCTCGGACTGCGGGTGGCCGCAGGGGGCGGCAGGGGCACAGGGCATGGAGCACGAGTCACGTAATGGCCCTTGCGCATGAAAGGGGCAGCGGCCCTGGAGTTGGGCCTGGAAACGCCTGAGGCCGGCGGCTCAGCACCGCGTGTAGGAAGCGGCCGCACCTTGGCGTGCAGGCTGGCGAGCAGGGTGGTGCGCTGGTCCAGGCCGGCGCAGCGGCGCTCCAGCTCCATCACACCGTCCGTGGCCGCCGCCAGCTCACCGGCCAGCATCCCGGCCGCCTCGTGCCGCACACCGGCCTGCGCATCGTTGCCCGCCTGTGGGTTGGGGGCAGATGATGTAGGATTTGGCGGATACATGTCCAGCGCAAGGCAGCGGGCTATGAAGCATTCGAGACCCCACCTTGCGCAGCAGGAGCGCGTCCACCCGCTGCGCCTCGATCTGCGCCGCGAGGCTCTCCGTCTCGCCGCGCCGCTGCAGCAGCAGCGCCCGAGCCGCCTGCGAGCTGCGCCGCGCCGCCGCCAGAGCCGCGTCCAGCTGCTCGTGCTCCTCGGCGTGCACGTCCTGCTCCTCCATCTGCCGCAGCAGCCGCAGCGACAGTGCCGCCAGCGAGCGGTACAGCTCGGCGGCGGACGCGTCCACGTCGGCCTCGTCGGCGGCCTGCAGCGACTGTGCGTCCAGCAGCCGCCGCTCGGCCTCCGCCTCCGACAGCGAGCGGTGCAGCGCCCTCGCGGCTCGCTGCAGCTCCGCCAGCCCCTCCAGCTTGCCAGCCTGCAGCCATGCAGAATAAAAGTGCCACATGTCGGAACACTGCTGATGCTGCTGCTGTAATGTATGACTACACATTACGGCCCCCCGGCTCGGGCTCCATGAGCAAGCCGCACCTTGCCAAGCTGCTCGGCGGCGTCCCTGGCAGCCTGCTCCTCGCGCCTCGCCACCGCACCCCGCGCCTGCGCCTCGCCGGACAGGCTGGCCAGCCGCAGCGTGGCCTGCTGGCGCTCCGCGGCCGTAAACAGCAGCGCACAACCCTGGTGCACGTACTCGGCCACGCTCTGCGCCACCGCAGCCGGCGGCGCCACCTGCGCCTTGCGGCGCTCAGCCTGCGGGGCACATCACGTGATGGCAGCACGTGACATGGCTGAATGGTGTGAGACAGCACACGGAGAAGAGTGAGGTGCGTCACCGCTCATCCAACCCAACCCTACACCAGCCCGACGCACCATGGCGACCTGCTGCTGCGCTTGTCGCAGCCGGTCTGCCAGCTCCGCCAGCCGCTGCCGTCCGGCCTGCACCGCCGCCAGGTCCTGCTGCAGCGCCTCCTGCAGCGCCGTCGCCTGCCCGCGCGCCGCCGCCGCCTCCAGCGCCTGCTTGGCGCGGCCGTGGCGGTCCGCGGCCTCCAGCAGCGCCTGAATGCGGGCGGTCAGGCCGCGGACGCCCTCCAGCAGCCCGTGCAGCGACGTCAGCTCGGCGCCCTGCTCCACGCACACGTCCCGGCAGGACAGCTGCAGGCGCGCCGCCGACGTGGCCACGCTGGCTGCATGCGTCAGCTGTTCAAGCATGGGCCCCTGCAGGTCGGTCAGCGAGTCCACGCGGCAGGCGATGTCGGATAGCTGCGCAGCCAGGGCCGAGGCGCGGGTGGACAGCGCCGCCTCTGCGTCCGCCAGCGTGTGCTGCTGCGCCACCTCAGCAGCGGCCCTGCGGGTAGGGGCATCGGGGGAGGGTTCGACTACCGAGCAGCTGCGGCATGGCAGCCCCGGTGCTGGTCTGAGCGCGGGATGCGGCAACGCACCTGAGGGCAGATGCCTGGGCGCGGACCGCCCCCAGGGCATCGCTGCCTGGCGCGCCCCGGCGCTCGCCAGCCGCGGCAGACGCTGTGTCCGTATCCATGGCCGACGCGGCTGCGGCGCCAGCGCCGGCCTCCTTGCCGGTGGGCGCCCGGAGCGCCTTGGCCTTGTCGGCGTGCTCGGCGGATGCCGCGAGCAGGTCCGCCCGCATGTGGTCTAGCCGCAGCCGCCACTCGGCCTGCTGCTGCAGCTGCTCCTGGTGCCGCAGCACCGCCTCCTGCCGCTGCCGGGCCGCCTCCCACGCAGCCAGCGCGGCCTGCAGGATGACCACGCGCTGCTCGTGCGTGGCCAGCATCTGCTCGGCCAGCGCGAGGGCCGCCTGCGCAGAGGCCGCCTCCTGCGAATGCCTGCATGCGGGCACAGCGTGGCGAGGTGGGGGCGTCAGAAGCATGGCGGCCGGTGAGCCATGGCAGGTGATGGGTGGCAGGTCTAGCTGCGGGCCCTAACCTGGCAGTCGCGGCGGCGCTCGTCGTTGCGTGCCAGTCCGCGTGAGCGACAGAGGCTGAGGAAGCCCCGGCGCCGGCGTCCGGATGGGCCGTCGCCAGCTGGGCGGCCTGCGCCTCGTGCATCTCGCCCACGGTGCGCTCACACGCGTCCCGCAGCGCCTGGGCGGCCTCGAGCTCGCCCTGCAGCTGCTGGATGCGCTCTGCCGTGCCCAAGACCTGGGCATACGGACACACAGACAGGGACCAGGTCGGCGTGGTGAACGGACTAGCTGAAACGTGGCAAGGCGGCACGCCCGCGTGCACATGCCCTGACCTTCGGCAAACCCAGCGCACCTGCGACTGCTGCTCGCTGGCCTGCAGCGCGTGCTCGGTGCGCTGCGCCAGCAGGGCCGCGTCGGCCGCCAGCCGCTCGCACTCAGACTCCATGGCGACCAGCTCCCGCCGCCGCGCCTGCTGCAGCTCGCGGTGCGCCACCGCGCGGGCGCCCATCTGCTGCGTCACCACCCTGCACGCAGGGCGACAGCAAGCACATGGCCCACACATGGTCACGTCCCGCCACAATGGCATGACTCAACCTATCCAGAGCAGAGACCCGGGTACAGAACAGGGCCCCGGCCGCCCGACCATCATTGCTTGCGAAAACCCACATGAGCTGCGCCACGTCCTCGGCCGTGGCGTTGTGGCTGGCCTGCGTGAGCTGCTGCCGCAGCTGCCGCGCCTTGCCCTCCAGGCTGGCGGCCTCGCGGTCCAGCTGCGCCACCTCGGCGCCCAGCGCGGTGCACTGCTGCCGCAGCGCCGCCTCCTGCTCGCGGCACTCGCCCACGCGGGCCGCCACGTCCAGCGCCTCCAGCGCGTGCCGCTGCTCGCTGCGCAGCTCGCCCAGGTCGGACTCCAGCTTGGTCGCGGCCCGATCGGCGGCGCGCTCCTCGCGCTCCAGCTGCAGGATGCGGCCTTGCAGCGCCGCCGCCTCCCCACGGTACGTCTCAGCCTGCACACCATAGGTTGAAGTCGGCGTCGTCATGCGACATCATGCGACGTCATGGCCCTCACACGTTGTTCCACGCAGGATGCAAGCCAGCCAGGTGCAGAGGACAGTTCAAGGCATGCAGCGCAGCGACTGGGCCTTGGGGTTAGGATTCACAGGGCGCCGCAACCTGCAGAGCGTAAGCTAGGTTGACAAGCCGCGCTGTCCTGCGACCAGCGTACCTTCTGCAGCAGCGCATTGACCATGAGCTTGGCCTTGAGGCTCTCCTCGGACTCGTCGTCAGCGCCGCCGCCGGCCGCCCGCATGTGCGCCTCCAGGCCCGCCGCCTCGTCGGCGTTGGCCTCCGCCTCTAGGATCTTGGCTGCCAGGTCCGACACCAGCGCGGCAGCCTGGTCCGACAGCCGCACCTGCCGCTGCCGCGCCTCGCAGGCGCGCTCGGCGGCCGCGGCAACGGCCTCAAGCGGCGGCGCGCCGCCACGCAAGCAGCGGTAGCGCAGCTCCTGCCAGGCCGTTGAGGCCGAGGCGGAGGCGGCAACTGAAGCGGCGTCCGTGGCGCCAGGGTCCGAGCCCTGACGGGAAGAACAGCGAGGGCGCGGCCGGTGTCACTCGGCGGAGCAACACGGTTGTGAAGGGCTAAAACTGCTCGCGCCGCCGCACTGGCTCCCTTTGAACGCGCTGGGAGGGCAGCCACTCACCTCCCTGGCGCTCCAACGGGACGCAGCAGCCTCGGTCGCGGCTGCCGTCAGCGATCCCCCGGCACCGATTGCCGTCGTCGCGCGCATGCTGGCCTGGGGCGCCGCGCCGGCTGCCGTGCTGGCCCCAGCCGTCGCCGACGCGCGGCGGGCCTTGAGCAGCTCCTGCATGATGGCGTCCGCGCCGTGCCCGCACTCGGCGGCGCGGTGCTGGCAGTCTAGGGCGAGCTGCAGGTGGTCGGCGGCGCGCATGTAGGACTGCTTGGAGGCCAGGTGGTGCCGTATGGTCTTGCCGCTCGCCTCCACCTGCAATGCAAGCAACGGCGTCACAGGGCACGCCGCCGTGATGAAACACGAGTGCGTGACCGAAGCACAACTCCCTTCCCTCGTGCCGCCTGGCTGCTGCCTGATTGCAGCCCGAGCAGACCGCTCCCCCACAGCCGCGGCGCACCTGCGTCCGCAGCACCTCGTGCTCCGGCACCTTGAGCGCGGGGGTCCCCCTGTTAGCCCCTCCGCTGCCGCTGTCGTCGCCTTGGCCCGGCCCCGCTGCGGCCCGGCGGCGCTGGTGCTCCACGTCCCTCAGCTTGCGGGTGAGGTGGTGCTTGTCCCGCATGCAGGCCAGGCCGTCCTGAAGGTGCCCGGCGGCGGTGTGCAGCAACCGCACCTCCCGCAGCAGCTGGTCGCGATGGCGCGACAGCTGGCCGATGCGCTGCTTGGCGGCGGCGGCGGCCTGCTTGGCGGCGGCGGCCGAGGCCAGGTGCTCCTGCGCCGTGGCGCGGCACTGCCGGGCGCGGGCCGTCTGCGTGTCGGCGGCCGCGAACTTGAGGTCCTGGGGTAATGTTGGGGCAGCGACAGCGTGTTGAGGCAGGCTTTAACAGCGTGCTGGTTACCATGGCTTGCTTGCATGGCATGAGCAGCGGCGGCGCCTCACCGTGCGGTACTGCAGGGCCTCGTGCTGGAAGGTCTCCGCCTGCTTGGACGCTGCGTCCGCGAAGCGCTGCTGCGAGCTCGCCTCACCATCGAGCCTGTCGAACCACAGCACGCAGCGAGCCCCGTCATGATACGAAGCAGCGGGTGCTGCTGTTTGCATGCCCCTGCGTCCACAACTGGTCGGCCTAGCTGCTTGCCGGCATGGAGCAGTGCGCCCGTACCTGGCCCGCTCGGCTTCTAGCTCCATCAGCTCGCGGCTGGCGTCCCTCGCGCGCTGCTGCTCGCCCACGATGCGGCACAGCAGCTCCGCAAGCTCCGCGCTGCTGTCAGCCACCTGGCCCAGCTCGGACGCAGCGACGGCCGCCATGGCCTGCTCATCCGCCTTAAGCGTGGCCTCCTGCTCCAGAGCCGCCAGCCGGGTCTCGGCCGACAGCGCGTCCTCGGACAGCCGCTGGGCGGCCTCCTCGGCCGCCGCGGCCTGTAGCAGGTTGCCCGACGTCTGCGAGCCGGCAGCCGGCACAAAGGGTCGGGCGCTACGGTGTCCAGCAGAGGGAGCAGGCTCGAGGAGCCGGGTGCCTGTGCCGGCCCTACGGGGCCCGCTCGTGCAGGCGCGCCCCGCGCCCCACCTTGAAGACGCGCGCCTCCTCCTGCACGGCCGCGATGTGCTCGTGCAGCATGGCCAGTGACTGCCGCTGCACCAGCGCCTCGGCCTCCAGCTCCTGCACCGACTGTCCCGCGGCGCCGGCGGAGCGCTCCAGCTCGCCCTCCGCTGCACAATGCAAGGAAGCAGCGCGGCAAGCAAATCAGAGCGTGATCAGCACCAGCAGGTGGATGATGTCGCCCCTCCCGCCAGCCACCCACTGCCCCCGCCCGCCCGGCCAACGCACCCTCGTGCAGCTGCGCCGCCGCCTGGCGGTACTCTGCCGCCTGCAGCATGGCGCCCAGCTGGTCCCTCGCCAGCGGCACCTGCAGCTCCAGCCCCGCGAGCCGCCGCTGCTGCCGAGCCACCTCCTCCTCGTCCACTTCAAGCGTCGCGTCGCGCAGCCCGCCCAGCAGCTGGGCCTGCACCGAGCTTGGCTCCGACCGCGCGTCGCACAGCGCGCCGTGCGCGACGGCGGCCTCGACGCACATGGCCCGCAGATCCGCCGCCAGGCCGCAGGCGCGGCCCAGGTCCGCTACCGCGGCCTCGGCCGCAGCGATCCGCGCCGCCCGCCGCGCGGCATCCACAGCGCCCGGGTGCTCGCCCTGCTGCGTGCGCGCATGCTGCTCAGCAGCGGCCGCGTCCGGCAGCAGGTCGCCCGCGTCGGCGGCTTCCTGCTGCAGCGCCATGAGCCGGGAGGTAAGGTCACTGCGTGTGCGCAGCACGGTGAGGGCCTCCGAGTCGCCCGACAGCTCCTCCAGGTAGCGGCCGATGGAGTCGGCGGCGGCGTCCGCCAGCTGCGCGAGCGTCTCCAGCAGCTCGGTGGCTGCGGGCTGCATGCTGCGAGGCACCAGCAGCGACGTGATGCGGCTGCGGGCAAGAGGTAGGTGGCACGGGCGCGGGCCTGAAGGACAGTGCGTGACGGCGTTGACTAGTTTGAGGTGGTCGTCGGCCAGCAAGGAGAAATCTGGGCAGCGCTGCGCGCTGCGACGTGGCGCTTACCCGCGGGGCGTGCCGACGACGGACGAAGCGGCGGTGGAGGGCGCGTCCCTGGGCCCGTCCAGCTGCTGGATGCGAGCGCCGCGGGCGTCTGCGGCGGCCTTGAGCCCCGCTAGCTGGTACTGCTGCGCCTTGGCGGCGATGGCCGCCACCTGGCCTTGCGCGTCCGCTAGCTCAACGGCCGAGTGGTACAGCGCCTGCGATGGGCGCCAGATCCAAGCGCATGGGCGGGGTCGGTGGAAAGCCGGGGGCTCCTTGCCCCGCAACGCCAGAAAGGCGGTGCAGAGATCCAGCTAGGGCAGCGAGGTCCAGAGGCAAGCGCGTGGCTGCTTGGGAGATGCTTAGGAGCACGTGGTGGTGCGTACCTTGTTGCAGTGGGTCTCCTTCTCTGCCAGCGCCTTGTCGGCCAGCGCCTGCCGAGCCAGCGACGCCAGGCGCGCGGCGCCGGCGCGGCTCTCCACGCCGCAACGCCGGCTGGCCTGCAGCCGGCGCTGCTGCTGGTCGATGAAGCGCAGCAGGCCCTCCTGCTCCAGCGTCGCGCTGGGGGCGCCCTGGTACCTGCGGCCGTTACCGGAGGTAAGGGTCATGCATGGCTACCCACATCCGCATCGTGCCTGCATGCCGGCGCCCCGCCCTGCGCACCAAGCAACCGTCAACCGCAAGGCCAGGAGCCGCACCTGTTGAGGCGCGCCGTGGCCAGGGTAACGCACTCGGCAGCGTCCGCCGCCTCCGCCTCGCAGCCCTGCGCCTCGAGCACCAGCGCCTGCGCGCGGCTGGCCAGCAGCCCGCAGCGCCGCTCGGCCTGCTGCAGCTGCCGCCGCAGCCGCCAGTCGGCCAGGGCGTGCTGCAGCGCCTCCTGGCACGCCGCAGCCTCGTCCTCCAGCATGTCGGCCTGCGCCCAGGCAACCAGACACAACATGCCGACGATGTTCTCCTTGAGCAGCGGGATTGAGCAGCGAGGGCATGATGCGCTGAAGCTACTAGGTCCAACACGCCCGAGCTGCGGGGCACAACACTGGGCCGCGGCCAAGATGACCAATCCCTGGCACAGCCAGATCCATGGCACAACCGGCGAGCTTCCTATCGCACCTGCTTATGGCAGAGGCTGGCCTCCGCCTCCTTGAGCCGGATCATGGCGTCGCCATGGTCCAGTAGCGCCGCCTGCCGCTCCTCGCTGCCCTCGCGCCCCTCCGCCATGTCGCCGCGCAGCTGCTCCTGCTTGCGCAGTAGGATGTCGGCTGCGGTGCTGGCGGTGTCGCCCTGGCGCCGCAGCGCCGCGATGCGGCCCTCCAGCTCGTCCAGCTGGTGGGCACAGGAGGCGACGCAGCGGCAACAGCGGGATGTGGGGCTCAGTGTTGATAGCTTCAGCTGGCAGGTGCGTTGGCCGCGGGCCGAAGAGCCTTTTGGCGAAACAGCAGACAGGTTCGGGGCAGCAGACGACGTCGGGCCCTACCCGGTGCTTGATGACGCGGTACATCTTGGTGTCGGGCTCACGGTTCGGGTCGTCCTCGTCCTGGTCCTGCTGCTCCTCCTGCTCCAGGCCGTCCAGCACGGCGCTGGCCTTGCTGGCGCGCCGGGCTCCGACTTCGGCGTCACTGGCGCCGCTGCTGCCGCCCTCGCTGCTGCCGCCGCCACTAGCGCTGGTCTGCCGTTGCAGGTCCTCTTGCCGCCGCGTGGCGGCTGCGCCGCCGATCGGCGACGAGCCGCCAGTTGCCTTGACGACCGACAGCGGCCTGAGGGCCTTGCTTGCCACCTGGCAAGACACATACGGCGGGCACGCGAGCCACGGTGTCGGCGTCAGTACAGCTTCACAGCGAGGCATAGCGTCAGCAAGGGCAATGGATCACTGACTGCCCCCACCGCCGACCCACCATGTCCAGCAACGCGCCGGCACCTTGCGCCGCCTGTTGGTCCACGTCGCCGTGGTCGTGGCTATGTGCTCCGATCCCTGCCATGACCCTGAGTGAAACGTGCGACGACGGAGGCGGCGGATGATCCATGCCCTGCCCCAGCCGCGGGAATGATGACACCTTGGCGAGGCCGCGGGCCTGGCCAGGCGTAGGCAGGGACGTCGCCGGCTGTTGGCTGTACGCCTCCTCATCCTCCAGGGCTCGCAGCAGCGCCTGCCGTGAGTTGGAACGCGACAGTGCTGGCTGCGAGGGCGCCCGCAGCGAGGCCATGCCGTCCTGGCTTCGCCCCGGCGGCGGCTCCACAGCGGAAGACGATTGGCCCAGTAGCGAAGGCGGCCGCGGAGCGCCTCGACGCAAGCGCTCCAGGGGCACGTTGACAAAACTGCCCTGCGGCTGGCCGCGAGGCGAGGCCAGCTGGCTTGTGCTGCCGGCCGAATCCTCTCGCTCGCTGTCGCTGGCGCCCTCCTCTGCGTAGCTGTCGAGCCTGGAGCTGCCCAGCCGCCCAGGGGCGTCAGGGCGCCGCAGCTGCAGCTTGCGCAGGCTGCTGGGCCCTAGCAGGCCGGGAGCCGCGGCAACCGGCCCGCCGTCTGCTGGCGCGTCGGCAGCGGCCTGGCCGTCTGGCGAGGAGCGCGGCTGCTTGCCGCGCACGCTCTGCCCCGCCCTCCCCAGCGAGGAGATGCTCACGAGCTGCGCGCGCTGGCTGCCGCCGGCCGATGGCAGCACAGCGGCTGCTTCCGCCTGCGAGACATGGGCAGAAGGGTGGCCCACGAGTGGTCAGGCTGCAGCTGCGTAGGCGGACATGCAGGATTGGGAGCGGACTACGGCGCGCGCACCTGAGGTCCGGCGCCGCCGTGGCTGCCTGCCACTGCCTCGGGGCTGTGCATGCCCCCGCCCACCAGGCTCGTCACCGACAGTGTGAGCGCGGCCGGCATGCGCGACAGGGACTGCGGGCATGGAGATGAGGCCGGGAATGAAGAGCTGAAGATATTGAAGGCAGGGAGAGCAAGCCCTGCCCGATGAGCCCAATGGTGCGCCCCCTGCTGCAACGCCAGAGCACCTGCTCCAGCTCCTGTATCCGCGGCTCCAGCTGCGCCAGCTGGTCCTCAGCCTGCACCAGGCAGGGGCCGCGGGGGGATGAGTCTGGCGACTGGCGCGCTCCCCTCAACAACCGCAACGCACGGAGAGCAGCACGGGACTGGTGCCCTACCACGCGCGGGAAGGCCTACCTTGCTAGCCTCGCGCGTGGCTACCGCAGCAGCGTCGCGCGCCTGGTCCATCTGCTGCTGCGTCGCGCGCAGCGAGGTGCGCAGAGCCGAGGCCTGCTGCTTGGCCCGCGCCGTGTTGATCATGTGGCTGGCCATCATGTCGGGCCGCAGCCCACCGGACGCCTGCGGAACACCACAGCACACGCCACCATGGCCTTGCTGAGGGCGTGTGCCCCCAACGACAGGTCGGGGCCCATGCCGTACCTGTGCTTCCATGGCGGCCAGGCTCTGCTCCACCTCGGCCAGCGACGCCTGCTGCTGCGACAGCGCGGCATGGTGCTGGCAGGCCTCGCGCAGCTTGGCGGCGGCCGTGGTACGGTGCTGGAAGGAGGACTGCGCTAGGCGGTGGGCGGCCGAGGCCTGTAGGCAGGGGCAAGAGCACCAGGGATGGGAGGGGGACATCGGTCGCATCCAGCAAGCGCCAAGGTGTCCCATGCCCTCGGCCACTCCGCACCTGCTGCATCAGCTCCTTGCGCGCGGCGAGCCCCTCGCGAGCCTGCTCGGCCGCCTGCTCCAGCTGCTGCGCCTCCGCCCACAGCTTTCGCGCGTCGTGCTCCATCTGGCTCGCCTGAGCCTGCAGCCCGTCGGCCTGCTGCTGAAGGCTGCAGGGAACCGGGGGAAGGCAGGCAGGCGAGGGCCTGTCAGCTGGTCGTCAGGTGTGGTGACAGAGTACCGGTAGGTACTACCGTATAGCGGCCTCGACAACCCGGGAGCGGGCCTCCAGCCCCCATGCGATGCGACCCTTGCGCGCCTCGCTGCCCACCTGTCAGCCATTGACCGGGCGGCCTCTGCCTCCAGCTGCTGCCCGCTCGCCGCCAGCTTGCGCGCCGCCTCACGCTGCTCGTCTGCCTGGCGCACCATGTCCGCGGCCTGCTGGCGGTGCTGCTGGGCGGCGGCCGCCATGGTCTGCGCCAGGCCGGCCTTGGCCTTGGCTTTGTTCTCCTGCTCCGCCAGCGGGCTCTCCAGAGCCTGCAGCGACGACTGGGCCTGCGCAGAAAGAGGACGGACAGCTCAACGGCAGCCGCTTGCGGCTCAGCTGGGTCTCGTGTACAGCGGGCTGGAAGGAGGTGCACGATGTGCCCCTAGCGATGCTCACATCAGCGAGGCGCTCCTCCCACGCGATGAGGGTGGCGGTTGCGGCAGCCGCCTGGCGTGCCGTCTGCAGCCAGTCGCCGCGTAGCTGTGCGGCCAGCTCCGCGGCCGCAAGCTGCTCCGCGAGCTGCCGCTGCCGGGCTTTGGCCGCGTCTTTGTCCTGCTTGGCCAGCCGGCGCTGCTCTTCCAGGTCTGCGGCCTTGGCCTGCAGCTCAGCCAGTTGATGCCGCAGAGCGGGCTCGTCCTGTGGGGCCATGCGTTGCACACGTGGCGGTTTCATCGCCCTGAAACGGTTTAGGCTGAGTACCGCACACAGGTAGCGGCCCGCCCGACAGCACCTGCGGGCCAGCGACTAGCAGCTGCGCCTGGAAGTCGCTGATGGCCGAGCCACACGCCTCGGCGGCCCTCGCCAGAAGCTCCTCCGCGGCGGCGCCGTGCTGGGCCTCCAGCTCCGCCGTCCTGCAGTCCCCGCGGACGGACTGTGTGGCCGCCTGCGCAGCCGTCAGCTCGTCGCACGCCTCCAGGGCCTGCTGCAGCAGCGCGGCATGGCCCTCGAAAAGCTGCAGCCGCTCCTGGGCCGCGTGCAGCTCGGCCGGCGAGGCGTTGCGCAGCGAGCCCACCTGGCCCTGCCGCAGAGCCACAGCGTGGCGCATGGCGCTGTCAGCAGCGACGCATCGGACGCGCGCGTGGAACTCTCCGACCGCAGGAGCAACAGCCCTTCGCTTGGCACCCACCCACCTGTACGGTCTGGAGCTGCCTCGTGGCATCCTGCACCTGCGACTCCAGCTGCCTCCGGACAGGAGCCAGCTCGGCCGCATCCTCGGCCCCGCCGGGCTCCTGCTGCAGGCGCCCAAGCTCTCGCCGGTGTGTCTCGCGCAGGCGCTCCAGCTCGGCTTCGATGCCGCTGACAGCCTGCAGGCCCGTGTTGCCTTGCGCCGCGGCCAGCAGCGACGGGGGCGCCGCCAGCGACGCCATCAAGCCGGCAGCTGCTTCGTCAAACACGGGCATAGCTTCCAGGATAGGTACCTGCGCGGTCGCGTGGGCGCACTGGTAACGCAGTCCTCGTGTAGACAGCGGGTCGGACGGGACTCGGGCGCCACAACAAAGAGACGTACCGGAGGTGCACCGTACGCCGGCGCCTGCGGCTGAGCACCCGAGCCCTGGTCCAGAGCCCTGCTTCCCGTGAAGCCAGCATGAGCCAGCACCACAGAGCCGGCAGCCTGCCCCTGTGGTGGCCACGCCTCGCCGTCAGCGCGGGGCCCGGCTACCGCCATGGAGGAGACTGCTGCCCTATCCGCCTCCTCCTCCTGGGCTGCTTGCTCCAGCGCCGCGAGGATGCGGTCGGCCCCAGCGGCAAACTCTGCGTCCGCCTCCTGATGCAGGCGCCTGGCGCGCTCCAGGCACTGCTGCGCCGCTGCAGCCTCCCGCCCGCTTTGGTCTGCGTGGCGGTCGACATCTGCCGCAGAGACGGGCGCCGCCGCACCTGGGTCAACTGGGGCCATAGGGATGGGACATGGCGAGCGAGGGAAGGGACTTCGCGTTACTGAAGCCTTTGAGCGGTTCCCGCCCCACGCTGACGCACCCGCGCCGAGGTGGGACAGCCCAAGCTGAGCGTTGAGGGCAAGCGCCTGCTCGGCGTTGCCGTAGCTGCTGCACGCCAGCTGCACACCCTCGCCCGCGGCCTCGGCGGCATCCGCCAAGTGGCCCACCACACGCTGCAGCGTCTCCGCGGTGGCTCGGGCCTCCGCTTCCTGTGCAGGGCATGCATCAGCCAGCCTCGCGCCCAACGCAAGAGGCGCACAACCCGGCCTCAGCTTGCTCCCGTCGCATGGCACAATGCCTTGCAGGATCGCCCAGCGTCCCCACCTTCCGCCGGGCCTCGGCCGCGCGCTGCTGTGCCGCCCCCCACGCCGCCTGCAGCTGCTCTGAGTGCGCCGCGGCCTCAGCGTGCTTGTTCTGCAGCCGCTGCAGCTCAAACTGCGTAGTCAGGGCCTGTGCAGCGCTGCCCTGTTCTTCGAACGCTGCCACGTGACCGGCCAGCTGCTCCACCTGCTGCTGCAGGGTCGCATGCGCGCGTTGGGACTCGATCGCCTGCGCGCCCAGCGCTGCGGCCTCGGCCCGGTAGTACTCGGCGTCCTGGGCGGAGGCGTGTTGGCTGGCTAGCGCGCGGCGGTACGCTCCCAGCCGGGAGCTGAGCGCGTCATGACCGGCCGCGCCGAAAGTTAGAGCGTCCAGCTGCCAAGGGCCGGGGCACAGGTTTAGAGCGGTGAGGTGGTCGGTGCGGCTAGGCAGCTATGACAAGAGGCAGCAGCTGCGGCGGACCCGACGCAGTCCCTTTCTCGCCACCCACCAGGAGCCCGGACGACTCGGCCAGCGCAGCGCAGCGCTGCCCCGTCGCGTCAACGACCCGTGCCGCCTGCGGCTCTGCGCTGTCCGGCAGCACTGCAGCGAGGCTGCGCCAGCGCGCCTGGCGGTCCTGGTCGCGCTGCTGCTGCAGCTCGGCGACGGTCATGCACTCGAGCACCTGCGCCTGGGCCTGGCCGGAGCTCCTGCCAGCGGCCGCTAGCGCGGCCTCGTCCACTTGCGCCGCCCGCAGCGCGGACGACAGCTCGTTGTGGCCGCCCCACCTGCAGCGATTGGGCGAGACAGTCAAAGGCGGTGCCGCGACGCTCCGATGGCACGATCCAGCCTGAGCTGCGAGCGAAGCCTTGCTACGTCGTGCGCTGAGGTTCACCTGCAGGCCGGCAGCGAGGTGCTTGGAGTGGATGCCTGCGCCTCCAGCTCCTGGAGCAGGGGCCTTGGCAGGGCGTCATGCCGCCCGGAGACTGAGCCAGCCGCGGAGAGCAGCGACCGCTGCGACAGCACCCCAAACTGCGTGTTGACCTGCGACGGGAAGCACGCCATCCCAGTCAGCGCACGTGCAGCACACGTCGGTTGGCGGTGAAGCAATGTTTGCGTAGGTTGGGGACCCAGCGCCCTGAACCCCTTACTGGCACAGCGTGTCCAGCGCCCGCAGCACCGTCGGCGCCCACCCGGCCGCCGAGCTGCGCGTACGCCCGCAGCCCAGCCGCTGCCTCGCCAGCGGCGTCGGCGGTGCCGCCGGCCAGCGTGAGCGTGGCGGCGCTCGAGGTGCGCGACAGCATTCTGGGGCTGGCCATCATGACCGTCGACATGTGCTAAGTGGGGTATAGGGGTGCCAGGAGGGTTAGTTTGGGCATCAGCGAACCTGCCAGGAGGACCTGGTGGGTCGTGGCGGTGCGCACTTGCCATGCCAGCAGTGGCCTAGCTGCCCGCTGAGCTTACCTCGTCCTGCCCCATGACAGACGCGGAGTCGGGCGCGTGCGCCAAGGACGCTCCACCCGCAACCGCCGCAGCCGACAGCTGGTCGGCATCCAGCTGTTGGCCGGCCGCTGATGTGCTGGCGTTCGCGGCAGCGCTGTGCAACACACGGGCAGCGATAAGTCGTCGGGCCGAAGACTACACTCCGCTCCCGCGCCCACAGCAGCTCACCCCGTGGCACTGGCTGCAGGGCCAAGGCCGCGGGCGCCCAGCTCGGCCTGCAGCCGCTCGGCCGCCGACTCCACATCGTGCAAGCCCTGCACCAGCAGCCGCGACTGCTCCTGCGCCTGGCCGGCGGCCCTGTCGCGGGCCGCCAGCGCGGCCTTGGCCTTGTCTGCCTCCAGGCGCAGCTTCTCGGCCATGCGGTGCAGCTCGTCAGCGCGGGCCATCGTGGCGGCAGCCTGATGGGCAGGGCAGGGCGGTGTAGTTTCCTTCATGCATGCGGGCGTAAGCGCGACCGGCCGGCTGCGGCCGGCGACATAGCGGACTGGTGCTGAGTCGTTGCCCCAAAAGCGTATCGACTCCATACCCCCACCTCATCGGCCTGGCCCGCCTGCTCCAGCGCCAGCGCCTGCTCCTCCAGACGAACAGCCTCGTCCGCGTTGGCGCTGGCGGCCTGCTCCAGGGATGCGTATGCTCTGCGCAGCTCGTCGGCGCTCGCGGTGGCCTGCCGGGGCCCAGGGCGGCATGGGCCAGTCCGCGCGGACAGCAGTGAAGCCAGAGGGCATGGTGACAGAACCCACAAGCGGACACGGCAGTGCACGGCGGCCGCACCTTGTCTTGCCGCGCCTTCCAGGCCTGCAGCAGGCGCGTCGCCTCGAGCGTCCCAGCCAGGTGTGTGACGGCCATGCTGTCCAGCAGCGCCTCCGCCTGCAGCGACACATGCAAGGGGCCCGCGCTTGGGTAATCATGCACGGCCTTGGAGCTGGATACCTCCGCTCTTCCCGAAGAGCCCAGCGTGCAGCCACGTGTGCTTGACAGGCCCGCGCCGTACCCGATCAGCCGCCGGTTGGCCCTCGCCCAGCGCCAGCGCATCGCCTGCCAGCCGCCGCCGCTCACCGTGCAGCTGCTGCGACAGCCTGCATGGCAGGGCGGCAGCAGCAGGCCGCTGGGTGCCAGGCAACCCGGCACATGCAGGTCGTTGCGGCACAGCCCTCACAGCATGCGCCCCGCTCACTTGAGGGCCCTTTGGCGGTGAAGCTCGGTCACGGCGAGCAGCTCGTCATCAGAGGCTCCCGCGGCGCCTGGGGACGTGTGCAACGCCACGCCCGAGCCAAGGTCCCGCGACAGCAGCACCGCTGCGTGGGCCGCACGCGCGGCGCGGTCGGATGCCCCTGCACAGCACACCAGAACTTCACCGCGCCACTCACGAGCACGAATGTACTCGAATCCCCTTGCGCGGCCACCGCGAAGCAGCTGGCCTCACCCCTGATCTCCTCGAAGCCCTCGGCCGCGGGCTCTTCAACCTCGGCGGTGGCACCAGGTCCCATTAGAGCGGCCGTGCTGAGCTCCAGCAGCCGCGTGCGCATGGAGGCTGCCTCCGTGCGGCTGGTGTCGCGGTTCTGCCGCGCCACATCCAGCAGCTCGTGCCAGGTGCTGATGTGGACGCCCAGAGCGTCGGCCTCGGCAGTCTTGCCCTCGCTGTCGGCAAGGACACACACATGAACACGGGCGCACAAGCTGGGCTCGGGATCCGCGCCAGAACTGCCAACGGACGCCGCAGCTGACGGTATGCCCTAGCCGTACGTCGGCTGCTGGTGAGTAGAAGCTGTCACGCTGTACGCAGCGCGCAAGCTCACCTTCGGAGCTTGTCGTACATCTGCTGGTCCTGGTCCAGCCGCTCCTCGTACACGCGCACGAGCTCATCGTGGAGCACCGTCGCGTCCTCCGCGGAGCTGCACAGCGCCGCCAGCCCAGCCGCCTCCTCCTGCAGCCTGCGGGCCGAAACGGCAGCCGCGGGAACAGGCCACACTGTCTTGGTGCGACTCGCGGCAACGAATGACATCCCCGCTCGCGGCGCCCGTGCCAGGGTTGGGCGCTCGTCGGTCACGCTCAAGATGCGACTGGCCCCACGGCCATGGACACAGCGGAGTCCATGTCATGCCAGCAATGCGTGCACGCAGACACCACCGGACTTGCCGTTCCTGGCGCTGCTTGCTGGTGGAGTCCTGCAGCTGGGCCTGTCGCGCGGAGAGGTCCTGCACTTGCTGCTCCGCCGCCTCCATCCGCTCCTGGGCAGTCTGAAGGTCCGACGACAGCCGCTGGGAGGCGTCCCGGGCGGCCGAAGCCTGCGCCCTAGCGTATCCCGCCTGCTCCTGAGACCTGCACGGAGGAACAACGAGGGTAAAAGCCTCGAACTCACGGCTTGAACCTCTAAGAGGCCGCAGCCCCATCACAGCGCGTCTGTGGCCAAGCCCCTCACACCTGACCGCCTCCTGCATCAACGCATTGCCCAGCTCGAAGTTGCCGGCCGCAATCTGCTCCTCCGCCTCCTGCTGCGCCTTCTCCGCATTGGCCGCCGCGGTGTCCGCCTGCTCCGCCCACGAGTCAGCTTGCTCCTGCAGCTCCTCGGCCTGCCGCTGCAGCGCCTCGTGCCGCTCCTTCCATCTGCGGGGCAGGGCGCGATCACCCCATCAGCATCCCTATCCCTGTCTCGACAGGCTGCTCCATCGCGCGCGGAGATCCCCTGATCCCATCTTGCACGCGCAGCGTTTGCAAGTCTATTAGCTTACGTGGTCAGGTCCCGCGCAGCGGCGTCCCTGCCCTCCCGCAGCGCGTCCCGCTCCAGGCTGTAGGCGTGCCGCATGGCGGCGTCCGCCTGCGCATGCGCCTCCTGCGCCTCGCGCCGCTGCCGCAGGTACTCCTGCTGCAGCTGACGGCTGTTGCGGGCTGCCTCCACGGACTCGTCACGCAGCCTTGAGAGGAACGGGTAGGGCAGCACGCATTGAGGCGGCTTGAGCTATCACCTGGTGGTGAGCATACGCGAGCCACAAAACTGCAGCGGAGTATGCTTCGCAATCTCACTTGTTGGCCTCTCTGATTGCCTCCAGCGCCTGCGCCAGGTTGCCAGCGGTCGAGTGTTGCTCGGCCTGCGCCTGCAGCTCCAGTGCCCGCGTCGTGGATTGGGCGGCAACCGCTGCCTGCGCAACAGGCGAGAAGACGGTGGAGGAAACAGCGCCACGGCACCACCGGAGCCGACAGCCTGCAGAGGCCGGGCAGAGGAGCCCTGGACCGTCACCTACCTGCTTGGCTGCTGCGTCGTACGTCTGCAGCGCACCCTGCGCCGCTTCGGCAGCCCTCAAGCGGAAGCGGGCCGCAGCAGAGGTAGTGGCGGCAGCCATGCGCAGCACCTCCTCTGAGGGCTGCCCCACGGCGGCACCGGCGCCGCGGTCCCAGCCGCTCACGCCTTCTGCTGCAGTGCTAGTTACAGCAGGGAACTCCCTCTCGAAGCTGCTGAGGATGGAGTCAATCTCGCCGTGGATGGCTGCCACGGCGTCCACCGCGCGCCGGGTCGTGCTGCTCCGCCCGTGCACGAACGTCGCCAGCATGCGGCCAAGCACGTCTCCGTCCGTGTGCGCGACAATCTCCCCACCGGCCTCCGACGCGAGGGTCGATGCGGCGGGCACGGGCAGCAGCGCCAACTGGAATAGTGGCTGCGTGCCGGCGCTGCCGCTGGTCCCACTGTTGGTGTCGCCCCGCTCCAGGCCCCCGGTGAACTCCTCGAGCCCCGCGTGCACATCGTCAAGCAGTAGCAGCGCCCGCCTGAATAAAGTGGTGCGGATGTCCGTAGCAACCACGAGCTGCTCCCCGGCTGAGGCCATGGCGGTCAACAGCCAGCTGTTGACCTCTGGAACCCTGCTTTGATTTAATTAGCCGCGACTGATCATATTACACTGTGATGTCAGACATGGATCAGCGGCTTGGGGGCCACAAGGCGCGGGTTCGGCAAGCCACGGTGCACTCCTTCTGCAGTTCGGGTCACCATCGTACATACTGATATGCAGCTTCATATACTTTTTACATAGCATGTCAAGCGAGGGAAGCGGTGAGAAGGCGCAATGCTCGTCCAACTCTGCATGGACAAGGGAAAACAGCCGACGCTTCTGCGCTAAACACGTTTGCGCACATACAAAACACCTAAAGCCCCATACGACACATGCCTGCTTATATGCGCAGCGCTTTACGAACCTATAAGTGCTCTTGCCGAGAACAGTAAATCAAGGGGTGCCCTGCTATCTCTATATCTTTTGTGAGACCTCGCATTGACGTGCATTGCTACAGAGCGTAGTCGACAGACTCAGAGCATTTGCAACTTACCTCGGGGGACGCATAACTACTGACCATTCTCGGGGCCTCGCTGGACAGCTAGGTGGTGGAGGCAATGGAGGTGCCCAGGTGAGCAACCTCGGGATGGCATGTCTGCACGGCCAGGTCCCATGGCCAGCGTGCTTGCGTGGGGACGCTTGCAGTTGCGGGGTCCTACGGAGGGGCAAGGCGTGCTTGGTGGGTGGGACAGCAGCACGCAAACGGAAGCCTAAGCCAACACGCCGCCTCCCTCCCCTTGCCTCTGTCCGGCAGCACCTCTGTGCCCACACCGCCCGGGGGCAGCCCACGCGGCGTGGGCTCGCCGGCATCTCGAGTGCGGTCAAACCTTCAGGAATCCATATCAGCAAGCAAGCTCTACAAGGACCTATCGCCCACGCGCGTCTTCCAGGCCAGCCGCGATGAGAGCAGAGTGATGCTGCCGGACCTGTTCAAGCAGAAAGGCAGCCTCGTCTCCCTGCGGCCGACCTACTCCAACGAGCCAGTTCCTATTGACGAGGACGAGGCCGGCCGGACACCCAAGCTGCTGCAGCGGTGGGTGCCGCATGCCAAGGGCGCCTGCTCTTGGGGCTTCGCAAGGGGCCTCGGGTTCGCCTGCTGTGTTGCAGAGGGTTCAAGTGATGACCCCGCCAACGGCATGCCGCTCTGCCGCATCACCCTGCCCCTAGGTTGGAAGCGTTGCTGGAGGAGAAGCTCAGCCTAGTAGAGCGCCTGGGCAACGGCAATAAGGGCTTCGCAGGGGCCCAGCTGCGCACGGACGCGTTCCGGCAGGTGCGTGCTGGGGCCATGCTGCCCTGCTTGGCCCCTCAAGCGACCAACTGTTAGCTCGTGCAGCTGGCTGCTGCCCCGCCAGCATCTGCCCCGGCGCTCGCCAGCGTGTATTCAGTTATGAGTAACCTATAATTAGCACGACTCGCGCGGAACGCCCTGGGCTGATGGCGCATCGGTCTTGCATTTGAAGCAAGGATGCGTTCTGGTGCACCGATGTTGGAAATGAAGCCCAGCGCCGCCTCGAGAGAACTCGGTCTCGTGTGTGTGTGAAACGCATGCCCCACCCTACCGCCGTGCTCCCTCTGCTGCAGGTCTTTGACGCCTTCCTGCACAGCTTCACGTCGTACCGCTCGCTGCTGCTTCGCATCAAGCAGGAGTACGACGTTGCGTTGGACGATGCGCTTGCCTCCTTGTACGACAACGTGCACATGAAGGCCGAGCTGGCGGTGGTGGACGAGCGCATGGTAGGTCCGGGCCGCGGAAGCGCGCTGTGGTGTATGCCTAGCCCATCATCGCCTTGACACTGCCGGTCGCATCGGTCTGTGACCTGTACGAATGCCAACTGCGATGCTCCCGTGCAGTTGGCGGCGGTGCACCAGGCACGAGCGCGCGCGCAGGAGGACGCCGCCGCTGTCCGCAAGGAGCTGCAGGACCAGCTCAACATGGAGGAGACCAAGGCGCTGCAGGTGCGGCATGCGGCGCAGTACCGTCAATCCCGTTACAAGCCGTCGCACCAGCCGGTCGCACACTGCATTGCTCCTGGCAGCGCTCCGGCGCAAGGGCAGCATGACCAGGCTACCAGCTGTGCGCCTCCATCGCATCGTGGCAAATCGGCAACGGCGCTCAGCCTGCGCACCAAGCTCCGCCGGTCTCATGCCTTGTTCCCCATCTCCCCGCTCCAACACCAACACAGGCTGAGGGGCGGTGCCAGGGCGCCGAGCAGGAGATCCATGCGTGCAAAGCCAGCATCCAGAAGCTCAAGGACGAGGCCGCCGCACTGCAGCGAGCCAACAACGAAATCAAGCAGCAGCTGCTGCTGCGTAGCACGTGGGGCGCCCCGGCCGCCGCCACCAAGCCGGAAGGCTGACGGCGGCGCAGGCGCCGCCAGGGGGGGCGGGGTAACGCACCCAACCCGGCTCGGGTGGGCCCAGCCACACGCTGGCGTTCGGTCGCACGCGTGCGGCCAAGCCCGCAACAATGCGGGGGTCACTGGCCCCGCGTCCGTCCGATTCGCGAGAGCAGGCAGGGCCGCTGCCTACCCGCCGCGCGCCTCGCGGCGGGTGGCGTCGTGCAGGACCTCCACGTCCACGGCGCCGGGTGGTAGCTGGCGGGGCGGAGAGCAGCAGGATGGCGCAGGGCATTGGCAGGTCAGGGAGCGCTCGGATGAGGCGGCAGGAGGCGAGACAGGAAAGGCTGGTGGCGGGAGGCTGGTGGCACTTGGGCCGCACGTAACAGTGTGGGTACGTAGCAGGTTGACCCCGGCTTACGTGGATGTACCGCACCACTGACCCACGGATGAAGCAGTTGCGCACGGAAGCCTGCGCGTTGCACGGCAGCGTGCACGGTGTAGGAGACATTACGGGAGCCAAAACAGGCTGCAATGCCTGCGCCTGAGACATGAAGGCGTGATGAAGAACCACGTTCCATAGCATGTCGCCGTGGGAGACCACCGCGGCGTTGCCTGCGCCGTAACCCACACAAACCCCCACGCCCCCCTCGGACCCCAGCGCCCCTTCCCCCGCCACAAGCGCACCATGTGCGGGTATTTCGCCTCGTTGTGAACACGCGTGTTGCTGAGCTTGATGTTCAGGTACTGGTCCACGCTGTGCAGCGCGCCGCTGATGCACAAGTCATTCTTAAGCTCCACCGTCACCTGCAACCCCGAGCGTGTATGCGCGCATGTATTTAGCTCCCGGCAATGCTAGGCGCGCCAGAATGCCGGAAGCTCGCGCTGACCTCTTTCCCGACGAGGGTCTTGAACAGCGAGAAGAACAGCATTGCTGCTGTGGCCCCGAAGGCCTTTAACTATTCCGTCGGCTCAGATCTAAGCCCGTTGCGGTCAGCAGGGCAGGCGGGTGAATGCACTTTGGGATTGCGCGCAGAAGCCTGGTTCGCGGCTTACGGTAGGGGGACTCAGGGGGTTTCGTATGGGGTACGGCGCTAGTGCAAGTAGACAGCGGCTGGCAAACAAAGCCCGTGCATGGCGTTTCGCGCCATCGGTAGTTTGCGGAACACGCGCTCAGGCCCCAGCTGCAAGCAATCATGCATGTGTGAGTAGTCGCTTACTCAATTGTTCACATAAACCAACGGCACGTTGCAGTTCGCGGCGGCGCCGCACCCCTTGGGCCGCTCTGCGGGGCTTCCTTTGCTCCACTTCTTCGCCTAGTTGCGTCGCTTTGAGTACGCCTCGCAAACATGGCCGACACGGTGCAGTACCTTATGGAGCAGATGATTCCGGAGCTGGAGGACATGGAAAAAAAGGGCTACTTTACTCGCGCTGAGATTAAGAAGATTGTGCAGAAGCGCCAGAACTTCGAGTACTTGCTCAAGCGGCGAGCGGCGCTGAAGGAGGACTTCTACAGGTGGGCTGACGGCGCCGCTGTGGGGGTCGGTGCGCCGCAATGCAGCCCCCCCGCCCACCCTCGCACGCCGGGCCTGCAAGAAACCTGAGCCACGCTCGCCCTCGGCTCTAAAGGTATATCGAGTATGAAACCAAGCTGGAGGACCTGCGCCGCTACCGCAAGGGCACCATGAAAATCAAGGGTGAGGCAGCCCCGCTGCCGCCCCAAGCGCCGCGCCGACGTCGGTGGCGGCCCCACCCCAGCAGCTCCCTTCCACGCGGGACCACACGCCCCTCGCCGCAAGCGCCCGATCCGTGCCTGCCCTAGCTCCGGCCGCCGCTCGCCAAACAACCACGTGGCCCCAACCCGACCAAACCCGCGCAGACCGCAAGAAGTCGCTGGCGGACGTGTGCATTGTGCGCCGCATCCACTTTATCTACGAGCGCGCGGGCCGCAAGTTCCGCAGCGACCTGAGCCTCTGGATGCGCTGGATCGAGGCGTGCAAGCGCTACAAGAGCACCAAGCAGCTGTCCAAGGTGGGCCCCTGCGCCACTGGCTGGCGCAGGGGGATGGCAGCCCTGCAGGGCCGCAGCCGCTTGCCGCTGTGTGGTGGGCTCCCTCGTGCAGGCCCCCGCCCCGGGTGCGGCGCAAAGCTTCCCCATTCTGCATGGCGCTGTGGGCGGCACCGCCCCCGCGTGCGTAAGCTTACGTCGGCGCCCCTCGCCCGCTGCCCCGCCCGCCGCCGCCCGCTGCAGGTCATCACCAAGGCCCTGCAGCGCCACTCGGCGGTGCCGGACCTGTGGATCGAGGCGGCGCGATGGTACGTCCCAGCCGCCTCTGCCTCCGCCCCCGCCCGCCCCGCGCTCGCCATCGCCCTCGCCCAGGGCGGCACTTCGGTCTCCGCAAAGGCTGAAGCCTCACCTGCCCGCGGCAAGGCCAGCCAGCACCGTTGCCCGTCTCCTTACCCCTGGCGTTCCTCTGCGCCACTGTACCTCTCACCCCACGTACTATTCCCGTGCCTCCTCTGGCCGGCAGGGACTTTGACTCCAACAACGACATGGGCTCTGCTCGCTCGCTGATGCAGCAGGGCATCCGCATGTGCCGCGGCAGCGAGGCCATCTGGTTGGCCTACTACCAGATGGAGCTGCTGTATGCGCTCAAGCTGAGGGTGCGGCGGAGGGTGCTGGGCCTTGACGACCTGGCGGACAAGGGTGAGGCATGGGCAGTTGTGGGGCTGGGGCGAGGGGTCGGGAGGAGGAGGGTACGGATGGGAGCGAGGGCAGGTCGGCGGGAGCGGCTGCGCGGCTTGCATGGAGGCTCGTGAGGGCGGAAGGGCGGGGAGGGCGGCTGCGCCAGCGGTGGATGGGCGCTGGGTGCGGTCTGATGGTTGCGGTGTTGGCCCTTGTCCGCCGCAGCGGCGGCCGGCGACGAGGCCTCGGGCGCGGGCCCCAGCAAGTCGGCGGCGGCGGTGCGCGCGGTGCTTGATGGCGGCGTGGCACGGATCGTGTTCAAGAACGCGGTGGCGGCGCTGCCGGGCCGGCTGTCCTTCCGCGCCCGCTTCCTGGCGCTGCTGCGGCGCTTCGACATGGCCTTTGTGGGCGGCCTGGTGGCGCAGGTGTACGACAGCATACAGCAGGACTTCCCCGAGGTACGGCATGTACCGCATGTACTGCAACCGGTCGCACACATCAGCAGGAGAGTTGAGTTCTGGCGGCTGGGATGAACAGGTGCCGTCGTGCTTGGCTTTGCTGTGCGTAACGCACTGCTGGCGACGACATGGCCCGCGCCCGCAGTCGGAGGAGGCGTGGGACGTGCTGGCTCGGAGGCACGTGGAGTTCCCCGCCGCCGCTGCCCCCGCCGCTGCCGCCGGCAAGGAGGCGCCCTCGGCTGCGGGCACGTCCGGCGAGGGCCAGGACGGCGCCGCCGGCAGCCAGGAGGAGGCCAAGGCGGCGGCGGAGGCGGACGCGGCGGAGCAGCAGCTGGCGCGGCACGCCGCCGCGCAGGCGGAGGGCCCCTCGGGCGACGTGGACATGGAGGGCGGCGGCGCAGAGCAGCCGCAGGAGCAGGCGGGGCCGTGGGACGCGGACGCGCACCGTCATGCGGTTCAGGTGTACGAGCAGGCGCTGGGCGCGCTGCCCACGGCCGCCATGTACCAGCACTTTGCAAAGTACCTGTGTGGAGCGCTGGAGGGCCTCATGGCGGCGGGCGAGCAGGGCGGCGGCGAGGCGGCGCTGCAGGCGGCGGTGGGCGTGGCGGCGCAGCTGTTTGGGCTGCTGCAGCGGGCGCACAGCGCCGGCAAGAGCACGGTGGAGACGTACCTGGCCTGGGTGGACTGGGCGGAGCGCGTGCAGCAGCCCAAGGTGCGGCCGAGCGCTGAGGACCGAGCGTGGGCCTGGGGCCCGGGGGCTGCCCGCCCAGGGGCGTCGAGCGCAGACTGGCGTGCCTGGTACGGCAGCGCAGGCTGGGTGTTCCTGGGGCGTTGTTACGTGGCATGGGCGCAGCAACTGTTGCGCACGCTTTGGCCCACGATCCAGTCGCATGAGCGCTCACCCGCCTGACCACCCCGGCGCTCACCTGCCCTCGCTCCATGCTCGCCTCCCCCACCAGATGGCCCTCAAAGCGGGGCGCAAGGGCTGCGAGCGCTTCCCCTCGGACGTGGGCATGTGGCGGCGACGGCTGGCGCTGGAGCAGGCGCTGGCGGCCTCGCGGCAGCACCCCCCGGCCGAGCTGCTGGTGACCTTCAGCGCTGCGCTGGCGGCCACGCAGCCGGAGCAGGTGCGTCGGCGGCCAGCGGCCGGGGCCTTCGCGACCAGCTTCATGCCGCGCAGCAGGGAGCCGCCCAAGGCAGCTGCGGGTTCCACTGCTCACTTGCAAGCTGGTGCTCCTGTGTCGAACCTGACAGCCGGCACCCGCCCCCTCACGTTCGCAGGCTGTGGAGGTGTGGCTCATGGCGGTGGAGGCGCTGCCCGCGGCCGGCCCGGAGTTCCAGCGGCTGGCGGAGCTGCTGGCGGCCGCGAGCACCCGCGTGGCCAAGCCGGCGCGCACCGGCGGGCTGGGCTGCGTGGGGGCGGCCATGGTGCGCAAGGCCAGGTGCGGACCGAGGCGGCGGCGGGGAGGAGGGCGGCGCCAGGGGATACCAGCTGGGCGGGGGCCTGGGCTCATGTGGATGTCAGTGCGTGGCATCAGATTCCCAGGCTGTTGCATGCAGCGCTGGAACGACGTGCCCGTGCCGTGACCATGCTCGCCCCGCCCCTGTCGCGCGTGCCCTCCGCGTGCAGCGCCTCCTGCGGCCTGGAAGCTGCACGGAAGCTGTACGGCAAGCTGCTCGCCGTGCCCGGCGCCGGCGGCGACCTGTACCGCGCAGCGCTGGAGCTGGAGGAGGCGCAGCTGGCGGTGACCACCGGGGCCGGGGCCTCGGCCGGCTCCTCGGCGGCCGCGTCCAAGCAGGCGGTGGCGCAGCAGCGGCGGCGGGTGTCGGACTTGTACGAGGCGGCCGTGGCGGTGCACGGGCGCAGCGAGACGGACCTGTGGCTGGGCTACGCGCGGCACGTGCTTGCGGCGGGCAAGGGCGCGGGGCAGGTGTACTGGCGGGCGACCAAGGAGCTGGAGGACGCGGATGGCTTCGTGGCGGCGTACCGGGAGCAGCTGGGGGCCGTGGCGTAGGGCGGCAGGGTGTGGTGGTGGAAGGCCACATGCTGGTCTGAGGTGGCGCAAGGCGTGGTGGGCTGCGCGGTAGGTAGTGCGTGTAGCGTGCGGAAGCACGTACGGTGCCCCTCTGAGCGGGTTTGGCCGAATGTAAGGCTACATGAGCGACGGCCAAGGCGTTCCTGTTCGCGGCCATTTCGGAGCGAGGTGGTTGCCACATGGGCGATCAGTAGGGCAGGCAGCGACACAGTCCCAGTCGGTGAGAATGGCGAAAAGGGCGAAGCCCCTACCCCTCCTTTGGCTGACGTTCTATCGGCCGCCCCTACACCCTTGGGACTGTATGCGTCAAAGCGTTGTTACGCGCAGGCTGCTGTCCCATCGGCTCTTGCCATACGTCGAGTGGACACATCCTGGATACGGGCGTCAGGGTGGACAGATCCTGGAGGGCAATGAACGGCCAGCGGGCTGCGGGTGTGGAAGAAGCGGCGTGGGAGCGCGTGTCGTGGGGCTGCATTGCTGTCCCAGGCTTGCAAGTGCAATTTGGCACGGCACATCCATACGGCGCATCCGACGCCATGCTGGACCGGGGTTGATGCCGTAAACTGTACGGCTTACAGACTGTCCGCCCGCCTTCTCGGCGTTTTCGAAGGTTCGGGGTCGAAAAACCCCTTTGGAAAGCACCGTGTGGCAGTACTAGCGCCACACCGCGGATGCCCCTAGCATCCGAGGATTACCTCTTGCACCGCTTGTTACACACCGCGGCTGCGCACGCTTCCACACCAAACTCCTGCTTCCCGGGGTTCTCCTCAGCTTCAGCCGCTTGATTGGGGCTGCGCTGCGTGCGCCAGCGACGGTGGAGGGGTCAACGCAGAGCAGGGGACAGCAGGGGGCAGGGGCAGGCGGCGGAGCCGAGAGACAGCGCCGGCAGGAGGGGCCTCCTGAGCGCCGGGGTGTTCGGGCGCCAGCCAATGGCTGCAGACCCACTTGGGCTCAGGCTTGGGCTTGGCCCCATCACCCGTGCTGCGTACAGCCAGAGCCGGGCGCACCGGCTGCCACCTCGCGCTGGCCTCGGCCGTCAGCCTCAACGCAGCACCGACGTGTCATTGGAAGGTACCCTCCAATGACATCCACGCTGGTCCTCAAGTAGAGGGCCAAGGCGGCGCCGCACCTCGCCGCCGGCGGCTCGCCAGCTCCAGCGCGGCCCCTCCCTTGCTTGAGCTCCGTTCCATTACAGGCACAACGGCGGACTACGCGCGCTGCGGCGTCGGACATGACCCAGCTGAGACAGAGGAAGAGAGACGCAGTCATCCAAACATCACAAGCCTGCCTCCGGCAGGGGTCGCTGCACGCTCTAGGCGGACCGCAGGGCAGGGCGAGGCGCACGGCCCGCATGCAAAGCACACCTGGTGCCTGCAGGGCCGCACCCAGCGCCTTCACGCTTCGTGCGACAACGCGGCACGCGACACCTGGGCGACAGCACTTGCTACCGTCACCCCGGCCTTCCCCCGGTACCGGGCTCCGACGGCAGCTTCACCCGCATAGCCACACGCGTTGCGACAAGCGGGGACATACCCGGCTCCTGGCCCGGCCCATGGCGACGCGTTGCGCGCCGTCATGGCGTGCGACGCTGGGAGCCCTCCCTGCATCGCGCCAGAAACCTCGCCACCATCGCAACCGCCAACATCGCAGGGTGGGGGACGTTGACACCGCATGATTGTTTCAGTGGTGCTCTCAGGTTACGGACGGAGGTACCACTCCGGTCTGGACCATTATCCACGGGCAGGGCCATCTCCCACCAGCAAGATCATCAGAAGACAACTGGTCAAAGCTACCCACGACATGGCCGGGCTCCCGCATGGTGCCGTACTCGCATGGCGAATTATTAGGGCCTTCATCTTCCGTACGGTTTGTAGGGACCTCGCCGTACAAGGAGTACACGGAGTACACGGAGTACAAACGCGTGTTATGGCGCAGCCCCTAGCTGAACGAAACCCAACGCCGCGCCGACGAAACCCAACCGCCGGAGCCCTCCCATCGTCACCCGCGCCGTGCCGTGGCGGCTTAACCCACATCACCGCGCGCATTGTACAGCAAGCGAGGCAGTACCCGACTCTGAAGCTGCTCTTCAACGCTCATTATTGCGGGAATGCCGTACGATCGTACGGAGCTAGCGTCGCACGGCAGCCGAATCACGCCTCAGTCCAACGCCAGTGCCCCAGTACCGATACACATGCTAAACACACCTGGTTGCCCATGGCAGTCGTGCTCACGTGGGGCAGCGGCACGAAGTGAAGCAGCCAGCCACAGCGACGAGGCCCAAAAAGAAACGAACGAAGAATTGGCGCCCCGGCCGTGTGGGTCTCGCCTTTTCCTCTGCAGCTCACGGCGACTTCCCCGTAAATTAATTACGTATTTCCTTGCAACAACACCCTCATTATCCAAGGATCATCACAAAAGCCGTACACGAGTCGTACACGTCGCACGCGCAGCGCAGGTCGTACAAACACGGAGCGGCTGTGTGCGACACCAACCCAGGCCAGCCCAGGCAGCCCCCCCGCACAACGCAGCTCTCGCACGTCGCTCTGCATGGCATCGCAGGCCGCCCACAAACAGCCCATCGCTGTGCTACTTGCAATGCCCCGGTACTCAATGCTCAGCTTTGAAGTGTGGACCCCGCCTGCCAAGGTTGGCCCGGGCATGAAGAAGCGCCCCCTCCGGCGCACCCCAACATTGGACAGTGCCTCCTCCGCCCCACGCATAGCCTTTCGCAAGACATCGACAATACCCAGCCCCTGCCTGCGCAGCGCGCGTGTGGCAGGCCATAATAAGAACCGCCGCAGCTCCGGCTCTGCCTCCCCCCTTTACTCACCCGCCCCGGGCCGCATCCTGGGCCGACTCGCCGCTCCGTCGCCCTCCCCCGGAACACGGCGCTCCTCGGCCGTCGCCAGTTCGCCCCCGGCTATGCGTTCCGGGCGCTCGCGCCTGACCGCGCGCCGCCGGCTGCGCGTCTAGCAGTCAGCGGTCCCAGACCCACAGCTCCGCAGCCCCCCAGCGCCAGCGCAGCCGCGGCCCAGGCCTCCTCGCTGTGCCGTGTGGGCCGCCAGCTAGCTAGCTGCGGCGCGCCGCCGCCACCTGCGCACGCGCCTCGTCCCCTCCGCTGCCGCCGCTGAGCAGCGACGCTATGTCTGACACCAGCTGCCCGGCACTGGGCCGCAGCAGCGGGTCGGACTGCCAGCAGGCCTCCGCCAGGCGCCTGGGGGCCGGAGGGCGAGGGGCGGCGGACGCAGGGTGCGTGGGAGGCCTGTGTCCCTCGCCAGCGCAGCGCATCCCTCGAGGGAGGCGTCTTGCGTGCGACGGCGCTGTGGCCGCTGCGGGCGCTCCCCCCCACAGTGGCGCGCAGGCGCGCGGGCAGGAGGGAGCACTTGGTGTGGGACAGCGGGGGCATGCGGACGCCGGGCTCCAGGCGCCAGGCGCTGGGCGTGGACGCAAGCACCGCTGCTTGGGAGCGAGCATGCAATGGCGCATTGCCAGTCAAGACCGAGCCACGCACACCGCGAGCCGGTGTCGCTGTGAGCTGCTGGTTTTACCTCCTTGCATACCGTGACAAGTGATGCTAGGATTCGTATGAACTTTCATCAAGCTTGCGTCAGTCAGCTACTGAGCTTGGCCCGGCATCCCGCTGTGGCCGCACCTGTACTTGGACGACACGGCGTCGTCGAACTCGGGCCGGCCGCCGGCGCGCACCAGCGGCGCAATCTGCTCGGCGCGCAGGCGCGGGAAGGGGCGGCTGCCGCCGGCCGTCATCTCCCACATGATGATGCCGAAGCTGCGGGCGGAGGGGATGGAGAGGACCAGCGAAACACGTGTGGTGTCAAAGCAGTAAGCCTGCTTGATCTTAACGGCGGGCATGCAGGGGGGCAGGGCCAGGCCTGCCCTGGCCTGCTGCTGCGTCCCTTGCGCCCGCCCCTCACTGCCAGAGGCCCGCAGTAGCCGACTGCTATGCCGCAGGGGCTTGGCGCTCTCGGCTCACAAAAGCGAGCAGGCGGCCCGTGCAGCGCTGCGCCGCCAAAGGCTGGGCCCCGCGCTAGCAGCAACACACGCGGACGGACTGACCTGTAAATGTCGGCGCGGGAGGTCAGGCGCGAGGCTGTAGCGGCAGGGGCACGGCAAGGGCGGGGCGGCAGTCAGCTTCCGCGGCACGGGGCCGTCGAGCGAAGTTACGAGGGCCGCGACGCCCCCTGCGGCTGCTCCAACCAAGCCGCGGGCGGAGCGACTTACTCGTGTTGAGCGCCTCTGGAGCCATGTGGGTCAGGCTGCGCGAGCGGGGGCGGCGGAGGGCAGGCAGGGAGCAGGCATCGGCCGGTCGGGCGGTCATCCAGGTAGCCGCCCACTCATGTGCCGCGCGCCTCCCCCGGGTAGATCGTAGATAGATGAACAATGAACAGCCCATGCCATGGGTTGCCTTGCGCTGCGTCAAAGCCGAGCACGCATCCCCAGAAGGTGCCCCCAGCTTCCCCCTCCCCGCTGCTTACGTGCCGCACTGCTCCTCCGCCACCGCAAACGGCTCGCCGCCGGTAGACTCGTCACCAGGCTGCGGCACCAGACAGGAGGAGGGCAAGAAGCGCAGGGGCGGGGCTGAGGGCAGCGGCAGCGGCAGCGGCAGTGCGACGGCCGGGGGTGCCGCGCCGCTGTCTGGGTACTGTGTTGCGGCGCAGGCACAAGCTTCTGCGGCGGCGGCGGTAGCGGCCCTTAGCTGCGCTGCTGCCTTGCCTGGTTCAGAAGCGTCACGAAGCCAAAGTCCGCGAGCTTGGCGGTGAAGCCCCGCGGGTCGGTGGGGCAGGTTCGCAGCAGCACGTTGGCGGGCTTGAGGTCTGCGGCAGGCCGGGCGCCAGCGGCAGGCCTCACACCACAGCACGCGCGCTGCGGCGCCGCTGCCGCGCCCCATCTACAGACACGTGCCGTACAGAACGTCGCGTGCGATCCCACCTCGGTGCACCAGCTTGTGGGCGTGCAGGTGGCGCAGCGCCAGCGCCATGTCCAGCAGCGTCAGCAGCATCACCTGAGGGGTGGCGGCAACAAAGCCGTGGGCAGGCAGGCAGGCAGGTAGGCTGCGGTGGCCAATGGGCCTGCGTCACCGGGTGCCGCGCGTGCGCTCGCCACGCGCGCTGCCGGCCTGTGGGCACCTCCTACATAGCCTGCTCCGGTCCGGCTGGCTGGATGGACCCGGCCGGTCGGACCGCACACACCGCGACAGGTCAGGCGCGAACGCGCCCGGTCGTCTAGCCGTCTAGCACACCCACTCCCATGCAGTTCCCATGCGGCGGCGGGCGGTGTGGCCCTGAGTTGAGCCAGGCTGCCCCCACGACCACCCGCGCACAGCTGGGCTTGCTGTTATCCTTGGAAGACGCATACAACTCAGTCATGAAGGTTGATGGATTGCATGTCACCTATCACAGTCTTCTACGCAAGTTGGCAGCTCCATGCACCCAGCCCCCGCACCCGGTAGTTGAGGGCACCGCCCGTCCTGCCGGCGGTCGGCGCTGCGGCGGCCGGCGCCAGGGAGCCTGGGAAGGTGCGCTTGGAGAGCGCAGTCTGCAGGCAGCCTCGGTCGCACCATTCGCACACAATGGCCAGGCACGGCGGGGCATCTGCGGGGGCGACGACAGGCCGGAGCGGTGGTGTGGGGGCACGGGCGCGAGCAGGCAGCGGCGTGGGATGAGCTTGGGGCAATGCCAGCAGCAAGCTGCTTGCGGCGGGTGCGCTGCTCCCGCCAGCCCTCCGATCCACCCCACGCATGGCCGCGTTGCATCCCCGGCAGCCGCGTATCGGGACCGCGCAGCGTCCCATCTGCAGCCGCAGCTGCGAGCGCCCCCGCCACTGCTCACCGCTGTCTGCCTGCTGCCCTCCCTGCATCTCGCTGGGCTCCAGGCGGCGCAGGGTGACGCCGCCGGCCGAGCCCGGCTTGCGTGCGATGGTCACGTTGCTGAACATGCAGTACACCTGCGCGTGCGGGCAGGCGTGTGGCATCACGTATGATAACTTCGAAGTTCTACATCATTGATACGGTACATCAAATTTGTCGCACGAGGTAACGTTGCCCAACACACCGCACACCTGAGCGGAGCAGCAGAAGGTACGGCACGCCAATACGGCACGCAGGTACGGCACGCATGTACGACAGGTTATAGGTCATAGACATCGTTATTCTGTTTTACGCACACGGTCGCCGCGCTGCGCCGGCTCTTGGCGGAGCAGACGCGCGCTGGGCCGCAGCCGTGTGCTCGCCTGCATGATGTTGGGGTGGCCGCTGAGGCTGCCCATGGCCGCCAGCTCCATCGCAGTGCGCAGCAGCGCGCGACGAGCAGCCAGCCGCTGCGGTCCTCCAGCCGCCGAGCCGTCGCTGCTGGCGCCGCTGGAGTGGGCGCTGCCGGCCGCGGCGCGGGGCGCCGCCGCGCCGTGGCCCGCGGAGCCCGGGCCGCCGGCCGCGGCGGTTGCCTGGTCGTGCTCGTCCACCTGCGTGGGTTGGGGGGCGGAGGGCGGGGGAGGGGAGGGGTAGTGCGGAGGGGTTGGGGAATGCGGTCCGCGAGCGAGCCGAGGTAGGGTAACTGCCGACTCGGCAGCGTGGTGCCGTACAGGTACCCAGCCGTGCGGCAGCAACCGTTCGGGTCGTGCGTGCGGCGGCTGGTCGCGGCACGAGCAGCCCGAGGCCGCAGCCCCGCCCGCCCGCCCGTGCTCACGTCCACCATCTCCATTAGCTGCAGCCGAGCGCGACAGACGGGGGTGTGCGGGGGAAGGGAGGCACGCAGGCGGTGGGGGCAGCCGTCAGCTCCCTGGTAGCGGCGGGCCGCGCTGTGTGCGGCACCTGCACCGCGCAGCCCAGGGCGCCCGTGCGCCACCACCCCATACAGCTATGACAACACAGCTACAGAAACTATCACCCGAGCTTCGAACAGGCGGTTATAAACCCCATGGGGCGATTGCAAACCCCAGCCACGCCCGGCCGCACCTTGACCGCGCAGTCCAGGGCGCCCATGCGCGCACGAAACACCACCGCGCAGCCACCCTGCCCCAGCTGCTCGCCCAGCTGCACGCTGCCCAGCTCGTCCGCCTCCCGCTGCGCCGCCGCGCCGCGCGCCGACGCCAGCGCGGCCAGCGCCGCCGCGGCTGCCTGGCTCCTGGCGTCCGCGGGCGGCTCGGCGGCTGCGGCATGGCAGGACGAAGCGATGGACGAGAGGCACAGCCCCAGCTGCGCCGCGGAGCAGTTGGGCGTCGTGGGTGCCGCGGGTGAGGACCGCGTCCTGCATTGGGGCGGGGCGGGAACAGTGGGCGGGCAGAGGGGCGAGGGCAGAAGGCAGAGGTAGGGGTGGGGGCAGAAGGCAGAAGCACGTGTCGGTGTGGTGTGGTGTGGTGTGGTGTGGTGTGGTGTGGTGTGGTGTGGTGTGGTGTGGTGTGG
>BDDC01000692.1:0-22781 GCA_001662425.1 Chlamydomonas sphaeroides
GGTCCCACGCCACCGCCCGCCCGGAGGGGCATCACATGCAGCCGTCTCCGGGTCGTCACCGCCGCTGACCTAGCCGAACCCGGGGACCCCGGGGGAATGCTTGTCGGACGATTCGCTCGACGCTGCCAAAGAGGTCTAGTCCCGCCCGGCGTTGAACGAGGAAAAGTTCAGGCTGGCGCTGAATTTCCCCACGGCAGCGTTCCAGCAACCGTTCGACCCAGTACCCCTGCGCTGTTAGGGTGAGGACCAGGTTAGCAATTTCGGAGATGAAGTTATCTACATCTGTTATGCAGCGCTGAAGACGACGGAATTGGCTAACGAAAATATTTCGTTTAGCGGCCTCATTGACGGATGAAGAAGCGTGGACGAAGCGGCTAAGGCGAATCCCGTGGAACCCCGGCTGTTGGCGCTTATCGTACAGTTGCGTAATGTACCAGCTAGCGTTGTTTCGGACGGTGTGCACGAGCAGAATGTCCAGGAACGGCATGTGCCCGGTGGGCAAGTGCTCGTGTACTTGCGTGGGCACCGTCAACTCTGGCGGGTAGAGGCCGTGGAGCCCGTGCGGCAGGGGCGCGTCGGTCCGATGGAGGTATGTGGCTAAGTCGGGGTTGCGCAGGGACAGGAGGTCGTCGAGGTAGCGTTTGCACCATCGGAACCGGTTGAGCACTGCATGCGCAGCGAGGGGGAGATCATCGTTCTGGGACTGGCTAAGGAAATCTAGCTCGTACATAGCCAGAAATAAGTTAGCAATGAGGGGTGAAGGTGCAATGCCCATAGGGATGCCGCAGATCTGTTTGACGAGGTGCGGCCCAAAGGGGGAGGGCACGCAGCGGCACGCGGGGAGGCACGCAAGGGAAGAATACTGCGCTGACGCCGGCAAAACGCATGATGAGCCTCTCCGCTTGCCAGCGTGCCTCCCGAGCACGTGCACGTGCGCTTGCCCCGTGCAATCGCGGGGCACGCAGCGAGCGCACGATGCATGCCCCCCTTACCTAAAGGCGGACGTCTCGTACCGCACGAACGGCGCCGGCTGAGGCACCAGGTACTCCTCCGCCGCAGCACCAGCAGCAGCCGGCGCCAGGTCCTGCGGCGGACCCGCCGCTGCCGCTGCCGCCGCGGCTGCCGCCGGCACGGGGCTGGCCGGTAGTGCCGGCGCCACCTGCTGCGCCTCCGCCGGGCTAGCAGCCCCCGGCCGCGGCAGCGGCGCCTGCGCGCCCGCGGCAGCCGTGGCCGCGCCTGCTCCCGCCGCCCCGCCGCCTCCACCGCCACCATTGGCGCCGACCCTGGGAGCAAGGAGCCAGGAAGAGCGCAGGTTGATAATAGCTCCGGTGCAGTGATCAGCTGACCGGTCGCCTGCGTCGCCCCGGCGTTAGAGCCACCGCCCGCACTCGCACACGCGCGCAGCCGCCGCATTCGCACAGCAGGTGCAGCTGCGAGCCAAGTGCGCAGGTAATCGCCATGCAGTGCAATGCCAGCTGTAGCAGCGTATCGTAGCTGCCGAGGTTCGTTTCGGAGGAGAAGGCAAGGCTTAGTTGGGCGCTGCCCCCAGCTACAGCAATAGACCGGAGCTGTACTCAGCCTGAGCTCGTAAGTTGGTCAGCTAGGCTCCGGGCACTGTGAGCTACAAAGTTCGGTCAAGGTGCAGGATCGTACGAAAAGGGACCTTCAGCCCGCTTTTGGAGCATGACCACAGTCCCGTCACGTCACTCCATCACAGCTTATTAGCTGCTGTATCACAGATCATAGCTCGAAGGGATTCACGCAACTACAACCGATCAGCAGCCCTCGACCACACGCACACAACAAGTACCTCACCTGCCGACCGGCGGCCTCGGGCGCTGCTTGACGAGCGCCTCCCACTCGACCCGCTCCCGGGGCCCCAGCTCCGCGCCCTGGCCGCCGTTGCGGCCGTAGCGGCGGCGCAGGCTCTTGACCATCGCCGCCACGAGCGGGCAGGCGGCGGCGGTGTGCTTGGCGTTGCCGTGCAGCACGCAGCCCCGGCTGAGCTCCTGCTCGGGGGAGATGCGCAGCACCTGCGTGGCGGTTGGCGGTTGGCGGTTGCAGCGGTTGGTTGTTCAGTTGGGCGGTTGGGCGGATGGCGGTTGGGACAGTGGCACCAGCATCAGCATCAGCCCTGCACCCGCATCACCAGCATCAGACGAGCGCGGCTCCCACCTGCCAGCGGTGCGTGTTGGACTGCGGCTGCGCGCCGCGGCTCTTGCAGCCCTCGATCCACTGCCCCGCCGCCGCCCAGGCGTGCGTGTCGATGACGATCTCCTGGCCCGGGCTGTCGTACAAGTACTGCGGCGGCGGCGGCGCCACGCCCGGCGGCGTCTGCAGCGTCGATCGCAGGTCCTCGTAGTCGGTGGCGGCGTCATCGGCCGGGGTGGAGGGGTGCGGGGCGGCGGACGAGGAGGGCACGGAGGCGGAGGGCGAGGAGGAGCGGCCGGCCGGCGGCCGGCCGAAGGCGCGGCCAGAGTATAGCTGCGCCAGGGCGTCGAACTCGGGGTCGGTGAGGCCGACGTTGTTGTTGGGGCAGTGCAGGCGGCGCAGCACCTGCTGGGGGCGGGCGGGGGGCAGGGGCAGTGCAGGGGGCAGTGAAGGGGGCAGTGACGGGAGCGCAGCAGGGGCTACATGGATGCAGCGGTCAGGCCACCCATGCCCATGCTCCCACCAACAACAACCAAACACGAACGCAGGATCAGCCCACGACGGCAGCCTCGCGCCTCCTGGTGCACGCCCACACTATGCGCGTGGGGCGCTCTGCTGCTCGGCTGCACATTGGCTGACACGTCCTGCCCCCATGCCACAACGGACTCTTCATGGACGCGTACGGGCGGGCGCGGCGCGGAGCGGGGCACCGGGCCGGCGGGCTCAGCTCGGCGAGCCGCCTGCGCCGCACACGCCATGCGCGGGCATGCGCACAGAAGGCAGAAGGCGCCGCTGGAGTGTGACACACATGTGGCACCCGCCACGAGCGCGGCACCGCTCGGCGGGCGCACCTTGTTGTGGGCCGACAGCGTGGGGCACGTGCTGGTGGCGTGGCCGTGGCCCACGCCGTGCAGCGCGCAGCCGCGCGTGAGCTGCAGCCGCGCGCTGGCGCCGATGTGGTACGCCTGCGGAGGACGAGGTGCGGGGCGGCCGGGCTGGGACAGGCAGCCGCACCGGCGGCCGCACCGGCGTGGCGTGGCTCCGTCCCCGCGGGCTCGCGTTGGGGTCGAGTGCTGCTCGCTGCAGCAGGCCCCAGGAGGGAAGGCGCGTCTGCGCAGCAGGCACGCGTTCGCCTGCAAACACGCCGCGGCGGGCAGCGCCACGCCTTCCACGCTTTGCCGCGGCCGCCGGCAGCCCACACACGCTCTGCTGCATCGCCGCTTGCTACTACTCCAAGCGCAGCCGTGCCGCGACACGGCACTGCGCGGCAGCGCAAGCAGACCCAGGGCCGACGACCGACACGCAGGGCACGGGCGTGGGCGCAGGAGTGGGGGCCGCCGACCCGCAGCGCCCGGGCGCGGGCGGAACGGCGGGACACGCCTGGAGCCATCCCAACGGCCACCCCGGGTGCCGCACTCCGGTGCGCGGCCCTGCGTGGCTCCCACAGCCGGCGGCAAGCTAGCTCGCCCAAGCCTCCCTCCCCATGCGCCTGCTGGCTGCAGGCAGCGGCAACGCGCTCCGTAGCGGCACAGCGACCCGCCAACAATCCACGGCTCAGGCGGTCTGTGGCCCCACGGACGCACGCAGCAGCCCTCGCATCCTCGTCGATACAGCCCATCAAAGCCTAAAGAGCGAATCGTCCTTGTACCGACGGAACCAAGTGCAAGATACGGTACGAGGGGCACCAGGCTGCTGCGCACCTGCTGGTGCCGGTGCCGCCAACGCATTGAGTTATTAAGAGTTCATCACGTATATCAAGGCAAATCGTCGTTGCATATATCTACGGATATCAAGGCGAATCGTCGTTGCATCTATCTATGGAACTCATGCGAGATACGAGGGCTGGCTGCCACGCACCTGGTGCCAGTGCCGCCGCGACGCTGGCGGCGCGTCCCACGCCTGCACGCCCTCCAGCTCTTGCGCCTGGCTCTGCCAAAAGTCGCCGTCCACCGCCAGCAAGCTGCGCCCCTCCCACTGCGCGCCCTCCGAGGCCAGGACCAGGCTGTAGCGCGGCTCGGCGGCGGGGTGGTGGGCCGCCGACGCAGCGGCGCCGGCCCCGACGGCGGCACGGTCGGGGTGGGGCGCTGAGAGCGCGGCGGCGCCAGCCGCGGACAAAGCGTGGCCCGGCGCCGGCGCGGCGGCGCGGCCGGCGGCGTGCGCCGCCGTCGGGCTGGCGGCTGGGGCATGGAGCAGGCCGGCGGCCAGCACCTCGCTGAGGGCCTGGTCCAGTGCCTGCAGCGCTGCGGCGGCCGCGTCCGGGCCTGGCGCCGCGGCTGCTGCGGCCGGGACGGAGTCTGAGGCGAAGATCCGGCCTTCAGCGACGAGCTTCGCAAACCCCGTCAGACGCCTGGCGTGTGGGTCGTCGAGGCTATCTCCGGTCTTGGGCGCTGGTGAGCCTAGCCATGGCGTCGATGCGCGCCGGGGCTGCGGCGGCGGTGCGGCGGGGGCCGGCGGCGGCGCCAGCGCCGCGGCGCGCCGCTGGCGTGTCCGTCCGTGCGGCTGCGGCGGCGGCCTCGCGGCGGTGCCGGGGCGCTGGCCGCCGGCAGCGCCGCCAGCGCCTAGCCTAGCCCAATTCTGCGGTCGTGCGTTGACTTTGCCGGAATGGGGTGCACGGGGCGGGGGGGGCCAGGGTTGCTGTGGGCCGGCGGGTGCTGAGCCACCGTATGACCGGTTGCCGGGCGCGCGTGCTCGCGGCGACACCGAGCGGCTGCGGCGTCGTTTACGTGTCTGGTGCTGTCCATTCTGTTGGTAAGCTTGGCTGCTTGTGTGGCGGTCTTGCTCGCGCGGCGCGGCGCGCGATTGCGCCGGTGTCGCGTCCTCGGGCATTGCCCAGGATATCTGGTGTATGGAATCTAGTGTCGTGACAGCTCGTAAGGCATGCCGAGACGTGGAATGCTGAAGCCGCGCTAGTCCAAGAAGGATGCAAGCATGTCGTTAAAGGGTTGTTTAGCTGCAAGGTCAGCTGAAAGCTTCTGGCATTATGAGGATGGGCGTAGCGGTCGGCTGGCTTGGCGTTACGGGTTTCAATGGGACCATGCACAGCTTGGTGCTGACCAAGTCCCCTCCGTTCCACGCGCTTCCCCCGGCCCGGTCATCTTCTCCTCCTTCCCGACAACGCCACCGGAGAGTCAGCAGTGCTCACAAGGGTCAGCGAAGGGACCCGGCGTGAGCAGTGCGCATGCGATGACTGCCCACTACGTTCAGTACGTACGTCTCGCCCTGCCTCGCTCCTGCCTCCTGATGCTGCACAGGTAACTGACACGCCCCCAGTTGTCTCGCAACCCAGCTACCCGCTACTGGGGCCCCCCTGACCGACAGCAATACGCAGCGGCGTCCACTCGCCGCCTGCCACAGCTTCCTGTCTTGCCGCCAACGCCGTCGCACAGCCCATCGATCCGCCTACACTAGTAACACGACCACCTTCCTGCCTGCGATAGCTCATGCGCTGTGCCCAGCTCCCGTTTGGGAGCGCCAGCGCACCTGCGCTGCTGCCCCCGGCTCTACGGATCCATGAAGCCCTGAGGTGCTAGCACCAGGCCCTCCCACGACGCCCTACCGGTATTCGCTGCCAAACCCCACAACTGCGAAGTACCGATGCGTCTCGCAACAGTGAGATTCGTCCGATTGCGGTTCACGAGTTCACAAGGTCCCTCAGCGTGCCTCGCCCCCTGCCGCCGCGGCCGCCGCCGCCGCCGCCAGCCACGCAGCCACCTCCACAGCAGCGCCAGTCGGCGGCGCCGCCGCCACTCCGGGCAGAGCCGCAAGCAGCCGGCTGAGGTAGTCGCCGTCAGTCAGCAACGCCGCCGCCGCCAGGCCCTCGCCATCGAGCAGCGGCCTCACTGCCGCCGTCGCCGCCACCGCCGCCGACAGGGCGGGGTCGGCCGACGGTGCCGCCGGCCCAGTAACGCCGCCGCGCGGCTCGGCGGCGCCGCCACTGGTCCGGATAGCCTGCAGTACCTCCAGGAGACTGTTCCGAGTGTAGGTGACGGCGTTGCGCCGAGCACGGGGCTGGATCGGCGCGGCGGCGGCGCCGCCGCCACCGTCGGGCTCGCCATCGTTCGGCTGCGCCGCCGCGGCGCCGGCCGGCATCGGCGGCAACGGAAAGCGAACGGGCGCGCTGCCGCCGCGCTGTTCTCGCCCCGCGGCCGCCGCCGCCTCTGCGGCATCGGCAGCGTCGGCGCCTCCCTGCAGCACCGGCCCAGCGCTGTGGCGGCTGTTCTGGCCGCCCGGCGACGGCGGCGCCGCCGCGGCCGCCGCCGGCAGCGGCATGAGCGCCCGCGGCAGCGGCATGAGCGCCCGCAGCAGCGGCGACACGGCGGGCGCTGCGTGCGGAGCGCCGTCGCCACCGCCCGCTGCGGCGGCGGCGGCGGCGGCGGCGGTGGCGGCGGTGGCGGTGGCGGTGGCAGCTGTGGCGGCGGCAGCAGTGGCGGCGGCAGCTGTGGCGGCGGCGGCAGCTGTGGCGGCGGCAGCGGCCCGCGCGCCGCTGCCGCGGAGCCAGCCACCGCCGTCGCTGTCCTCGCCGCTGCTGGTCTCCAAGAGCGGCGGTGGCTCATCCTCCTCATCTAGGCCGCCGTCGCCGCCGCCGCCAGGCCCCGGCTCGGAAGCGGGCTGCGCCTGGGCCCCTTCCCCGTCCCCGCCGCCACTCTGACTCTGGCTCGACACAGCGCCGTCTTCGGAGCCGTCGGCGGCGGCGCCACTGCCGCAAGCCGGGGCTGCCGGCTCAGGCGCGGCCCAGTCGTCGTCGTCGCTGCTCGTGTCGAGGACCAGGGGCGGCGGCTCATTCCCGCCGTCCACTGCGTCGCCGGCGCCGGCGCCGGAGGTCGCGGCGCTCTGGTGCTCGTCGCTGCTGACACCCTCTCCAGCCCCCTCCGCCGTCGACTCCTGCTCGTCCTCCTCCTCGTCCTCCTCCCCCTCCTCCTCCTCCTCCCCCTCGCCCACGTCCTCTTCGCCCTCCTCGTCCTCGCTGCTGGCAAGGCGGCCCTCGGCGGCGCTGCCGTCGTTCAGCCGCCGCCGGACCCGCGGCGGCGCGCGCCGCCAGCCGCCGCCGCCCACCTCGTCATCCCCATCCGAGCGGCTGTCAGCCGCCAGCGGCGGCGGCCCCTCATCGTCCACCTCTCCGCCGCCGCCGCCACCTGGCTCGCTGACGGCGCCGACGGCGGCTGCAGCCGCCACGGCGGCGGCGGGCGCCGGCGGAGCCGCCGCCGCAACCGTCGGCACCGCACTCCGCACCTCCGCCGGCTCCCCCTCCCAGGGCACCAGCGGCGGCAGGCTGTCGTCACTGTCGCTGCCGCCGTCGCCTCCGGCACGGCGGGCAGCCGCGGCGGGAGCCGGCGGCGGCGGACCCCAGACGTCGGCGGCGTCGAGCGGTACCAGAGGCGGCAGGCTGTCGGCGTCGGACGACAGTACGTCCTCATCGTACACGTCACCGCTGCCGTACTCGTCGTGACTGCCGTACCGGTACCCGTCGTCGTCCTCGCTGAAAGCAAAATCGGTCCAGGCCCAAGGCCCGGCGGCGGCGGCGGCGGCGATGGCGGCGGCGGTGGAGGTCGAGACGCCGCCGGCGGCGTCACTGGCGGTGGCGGCGGCGGGGCGGCGTCCTGCACGTGAGGGCACGCAGGGAGGCAAGGAGGGTGCAGTACCGGGCGGCGTGAGCTGCCTGGCCGCAGGGGCCGCGGCACGCACCGAATGCCCGACGGCTACGCGCTGCCCGACAACCGCCGTCGCTTTCAATGTCAGCTCACGTATCTCAGTTTCCATCCAGCCCACTCTGCTCCAAACCGGCCACACAGCGCTGCCGACTCAAATCGCATTCCAACGCCCCGGCCAAGCGCTCTGCCCAACGCCCGCCATCCGAATGCATGACGATACTCTGCAACCTAGCAAGCCCCATTCCCCAGGCTGCGCCGCTCCTGCCGCACCGACCCCAACCCAAGCCCCCAGCACGAACCCCACCGCACCTGGACTGGTCGCAGCCTCCAAACCCGCCTCCCCTCCTGCCGCTGGCGCCGCCGCCGGAGGCAGCCGCGGCGCGAAGCGGCTGGCCCAGGCGGGAATCTCATCCGCCTCGTACGTGCCCGGCAGCCCAGGGTAGGCGTTGGGGTCGCGGCCCCTGGCCTCCTCCGGCGGCAGGTACGACCGCCAGCTCGTCGACACCGCCGGCAGCGCGCCCAGCAGCCGCACCGAGCCGCCGGCGGCGGTGGCGACGCCGCCGCCGCTGGCGTTGGCGGCGGCGGCGGCGGCGGCGACGCCGTCGGGCGGAATGTCGATGGAGAAGACCGGGCCGCCGGACAGGCCGCCGCGGCGGCCGGCGCCCCCGCCGGACGCCAGGCCGTCGAGGCGCGTGCCGGCAGGGACGCGGATGACGGCGGAGAGGAACTGCGGGCCGCCGCCGCCGGCGCCGCCGCCGCCGGCGCCGCCGAGGCTGGCGCGTATCTGCGGCATGAGCTCCTCCAGCGCGCTCTCCAGCAGGGAGCTGAAGCTGAGCTGCGTGCCGTCGCCGTCGCCGTCGGCGGTGCCGGCGGAGGTGGACGTGAAGGTCGACGCCGTGGCGATAGCGGCGGCGCGGGCCGGCGGCGGCGGCGGCGCCGCCGCCGGGTGCACGTGCATGTCAACCAGCGGCGGGATGTCGTCGTCCGTGGCGGCCTCACTGCCGGAGGACAGCAGCCGCGAGCTCTCGGCGCCGCCGAAGCCGGCGTGCCGCATGCGCCGCCGCTGGGGTACCGCCTGCAGCGCCGCCTCCGCCGCCAGCGCGCTGGCGGCTGCGTCCCTCGCCGCCGCCACCGAGTCAATGGCGACGCGCAGCGCGGCCTGCGCGTTTGCCGCCGCCGCCTGCGCGTCCGCCGCCGCCGCCGCAACGGCGGCGGCAGCGGCCGACGCGCTCGCCGCCGCCGCCGCCGGCCGCAGCGCCCAGTCCTCGTCCTCATCGCCGCTGTCGGACATGAGCGGCGGCGCGCCCTCGGAATCCGTATCCGAACGCGCTGCTGGATCCGGATCCGGACGCCAGCGGCCGGCTGGGCGCCCTAGGTGCTGGGGTCGGCCCGGAGCTGCATTGCCAGCAGCAGGCCAGGCCACAGCGGGCGGCAATGCATCCTCCTCCTCCTCCGACTCGAGCAGGCCCGGCAGGCCGTCGTCATCGTCGTCATCGTCGGCGTTGGCGTCGGCGTCGGCTGTGGCGGCGGCGGCGGCGCCACGCGGGCCCTGCGCCTCCTCCTCGCCGCTGCTCTCCTCGGTGTGGCCATCGTACGAGGACACATCCTCCATGTCCTCGTCCCCATCCTCCGTCTGCCCCTGATAAGAGGACACGTCATCGTCGTCCTCCTCCCCCTGGCGTGCGCCTTGTCCGCTCGCGGCCGGCTGGGCCGCAGCGGGCAAGCCGGCGGCGCTGCCGGCGGTCGCCGCCGCCGCGACGGCGGCGGCGCGCTGGCGCAGCGCCGACAGCGCCGCCGCCGCGGCGCTCATGCCGCCGCCGCCGCCGGAGCCCGGGGTGCCGGAGGACGCCGCCGCCGCAGACGGCGACCTGAAAGCGGAGGCTGGCGACAGGCCCTGACGGGGAGGAGGAGCCGCTTCCGCCTCGCTGCTCGCCTCGATGTCGCCCTCCTCTTCCTCCTCGCTCTCCTCCGCCACAGCGCCGCCCTGGCTGCCGCTCGCCTCCCCGCCATCCTCGCTGCCGGTCTGCGAGGCCGCCGACGACGACGACGCAAGGCGCAGCAGCCGCTCAGCCGCGGCGCCGCTCTCCCCACCGCCGCCCTCCTCGCCGCCGGAGGCCGACGCCGCCGCCGCCGCCGCCACGCCCGACTGATGCGCCACCTCAGCCTCGTCCCAGCCGTCGCCGCCGCCGCTGCCGCTGCCGCTGCCGCCCTCACTGGCGGACGACGAGCCCGCCAGCCCCAGTAGGCGGTCCAGGAGGTCAATCCTGTCCTGCAGCCGGCCCACCTCCACCTCAGCGCCCGCCTGCGCAAACGCGGCGGCGGCGCCCGGCCCCCGCACCACCGTGCCGTACATGTCGTCCTCCCCAGCCGCCAGGGCGTCCAGCGCCGCCGCTGCGCCGCCGCCGCCATCGCCGCCGCCGTTGTCGGCGTCCGCCCAGCCGGCGGCGGCCGCCGACGCCGCAAGCTGCGTCGGCTGCGGCAGCGCGGCGGCGGCGGCGCGGCGGCGGCGGCGCTCGGCGCGGTGGCGGGCCTCGGCGGCGTCCCACGCAGCGCGGCGAGCGGCGCGCTCCTGCGGTCCGAGTTCGGCGTTTAGATCGGAGTCCGACACCAGGTCTGGCAGGCTGCCCGGCACGGAGCTGCTGCCGCCGTCCTCATCGCCGCCGCCGCCGCCGCTGGGCGCCACCGGCACCGCCGCCGCGGCGGCGGCGGCGGCGCGGGACAGGCCCGGGCGCGCCGTTGGCAGCTGGGGGCCCCAAGGCGAGGTCAGGCGGTGCGGCAGCAGCATATCCCACAGCGGCAGCCGAGTGGCGTGCCAGCGTCCATCGCCGGCACCCGCCGCAACCGGCGCCCGCAGCGCGGCAAAGAGCGCGGCGCCCGCTCGGCCCAGGCTGCGGAACCCGGCGCCGCTGCCTCGGCTCTGGTCCGCGGCGGTGCGCGCGTCGGCGGCGGCGCCGCCGTCGCTGTAGTAGTACCGCGGCGGCGCCGCGGCGCCGTCGGCGTCGGCGCGGCGGGGCCGCGGCGGCCGCCGGCGGCCGGCGAAGAGGCCCGCGCCGCCGAGCTGGCGGAGGCGGCTGGGCGGTTCATTGGCGGCGGCGCCGCTGAGCGCGCCGGCGCGGCGACGCCAACCACTGGGCTGGCGGCCCGACGGCGGCGGCGAGGCGTCACGGAAGCCGGCGGCACCGGCGGCCACGACGACACGCATGGTGGCCGCGTCGACGGTTGGCGTGGCACCTGCGGCAGGCGGCACAAGCAACCAATGGCCAGACGTGTTGGAGCAACGCCAGGCGACAAAGGCCAAAGGAGGCTGACTGCACGGCGGCGGCGGCTGAGGCAGCGTTACACTGCTGGCACCGACGACACCAGCTGCGCGCAGGCGACGCCCTACAGCGCGTCACAACACTCGCCCCTCACCTGGCGGCGCCCCCTGCGGCCGGCTGCGCCGCTGCCGCTCCTCGCCGCTGCTGGTCGCCTCCCACTGCGCCGCACCCGGCGTCGCGCCGCCGCTGGCGCCGCGGTCGGGCAGCGCCGGCGGCGAGCGCGGCGGCAGCGGCAGCAGCGGCCGTGGCGGGTCGGTCGTGAGCAGCAGCGGCGGGTGCGCGGCGCCGTCGAGGCCAGCTGCCGCCGCCGCCGCCGGCAGCGCCGCCGCCGCCGCCAGTCTGAGGTCGCTGAAGCTAACGGCGCGCCGGGTGATCAGCGCATCCACCCTCCCACGCCAGCTCCAAGCCGGGAGCCCGAGCTCGTGTGTGGTCCCCCCGGCAGGCGTGCCAGACTCATGGACCTGCGCCGCCGCCGCAGCGCCGGGGGTCGCCGCCGGCAACCGCCGCCTCAGAGCCCGGGCCGAGCCGAAGGGCCGCGGCGGCGGTATGCCCTGTGCGGGTGACACGGACGGTAACGGTGGCCGAGCAGACGTCGGCGGCACCGCCGCCGCCGACGACGACGACGGCGGCGGCGCCATGCCCAGCCACTGAGCGAGGTCCGGGTCAAGCAGCGGCCGGACCCAGAAGGCCGTGTCGAACCCGGAATCGTCGGATTCCGGATCTGAGGCCCCACAAGACCGCTCGGCGTCCGCGTCGCCGCCGTCATCAGCGCCGCCGGCGCCAACGGGGCCGCCGGCCTCGAGGGCCGCCGGCGCGGCCGTCGCTGCTCCGACAGCGGCCGACGACTCGGCCCACGCCAATCGCCGCCGCGCCCCGACCGCTGTGGTGGCGGCCGCCGCCGCTGCGGCTGCTTCTAACGGCAGCAACAGCGGGGCAGCGGAGACGGAGGCCTCCGCAGGAGGCGGCCCAGCCTGACGGAGGCCCTGGTCGCTGCCGCTCTGACGCCGCGGCGCCGTGTCCCTGCCAGCATCCCCGCGCCGGCCCGCTGCCGTGCGGGCGGCCGCCGGGGCCGGCGAGGAAGCGGCGGCCGGCGCAGCCGCTGCGCCGGAGCCAGCGGTGCCGGCGTCAGCGGCAGCTGCCGCCGCAGCGGCGGCAGCGGGGACTGGCGGTAGCCTCGGCCCCACGATGCTGGCAGTAGCGGCACCCGCCGCTCGCGCCGGCGGCGCGGACCCAGCCCGGGCGCCCGCGCGCCACGCTCGCACCGCGACACGTGGCCGCGTCCCAGCCCCCGCAGCCCCTGCACCGGCGCCCGCCCTGCCGCCCGCCGCCGCGGCAGCGGGGCCGTCGGCGGTACCCTGCGACCGGAGCGGAGCCCTGTGACTACCGCGGGCGATACCGCCGCCGCCGCTGGCGGCAGCGGTGCGGCGGCGCGCCGCTCCGAAGCCCGACAGGGACACCAGCAGCCGCAGCGGCACCAGCAGCGCCGTCAGCGCGAAGAGCGCAACGGACCAGGCCAGCGGCGGCCGACGGCCAAGCCCCCGAGCCGCCGCCGCCACCGCTGCAGCCGGGGTTGCAGCGCCGCGGCGGCCCGTCGGCGTGGCGGCGGCGGTCGGGCTGTCGGCGACGGCCATGCGGGCGGCGGCAGCTGCCGCCAGCTCCGCGAGCCCCTCCATGTCCTCGTCCTCCTCCTCCGCAGAGCTGGCGCCGCCGATAATGATGCCCGCTGCCGCTGCCCGCTCTGAATTCCAATCCTCCGAGGGCATCAGGTCCGGTACGCTGCCGTCGCCGTCGCTAATTTCACCGCCGCTACCCAGCCGCACGCCGTCCGAGTTTTGCTCGTCGTACTCTTCCGTATAAGGCTCGTAGTCCTCGCCGTACGCCTCGTCGTCATCGTCGTCGTACTCCCCGGCCGTGTACTCATCGTACTCATCCACCTCACCGTACTCGTCCTCGTCGTACTCGTTCGGCTCGTCGTACACACTTTCGTCGTACAACGCGTCATTGTACTCCTCGTCCGACAACGACACGAGCGACAGCGACTCGCCGCCGCCGCCAGGCCCCGCCGCCGCCGCGGCCCCAGCTGCGCCTGCTCGTGACCCGGCGGCGGCAGCGGCGGCTGAGCTAGGGCCCGGTCCGGCGGCGCCGCCGGCGTCTGCTGCCCCTGGCGAGGTGGGGGCGCTGCGCCCCGCAAGAGCGGCCACCCGGTTGTGTACGTCCAAGAGGCCTGTGATGAGGTGGGACGGGGGTGGGGGTTGGCGAAGTGTGGTGGGCGTGTCAGCGTCAGGCGTGGGCAGCGGAGGGTGCCCGGCGGGGCGGTGACACGGTCACGGTCGCGGTCATGGTCACGGTCACGGTCACGATGACGGTCACGGTTACGGTCACGGTCACGGTCACGGTCACGGTCACGGTCACGGTCACGGTCACGGTCACGGTCGCGGTCACGGTCACGGTCACGGTCACGGTCACGATCACGGGCCAGAGCAGGGCCCCGACTGGCGTCCATGCAACCCACCCCCCACACGTACGTTTCGGCCCCCTCCCCCCCGCGCACATGCTGGATTTTTGTATGTTTGGTCGGCCTAAGGACCTTCCACTGCCCGTGCCTGCTGTCTCCCACTGTGTTGCCCACCACCACAACGCCCGACCAACATGTCCAGGGTACCGGCACCCTCACCCATCAGACCTGACCCATATGCTGCCCCTGCCAGCACCAAGGGCCAACACCCGACCCACATGCCGCCCCGCCCCCTTCGCACACACTACCTCCAGGAACACCCGCCGCAAACCCACCTGGCCGCTGCGCCTGCCCCGCAGTGCCAGGGCCGCCTGCACCTCCGCCTCCAGCCGCAGCCGCGCCGGCGGCCACGCCGGACCGTCCCTGCAGCGCCTGCAGCCGCTGCCGCAGCCTTTGGAGGCCGCTCGCCGGGTCCCCAAGGCCAGAGCCGTCTGCGCCCAGGCCGCGGCCCAGGCCCCCGGCAAAGCCCATGCCGCCGAAGAGGTTGGCGAAGGAGGGAGGGCCGTGGCCGAACAGCCCGGCCTGGCGGGGCAGGACGGGGAGGCGGAGGAGTTGGGCAAGTTGGGCGCAGCGCGGTGGGCGGTGGAAGAGAGGAGGGGGAGGCGCATGTCGTTATGTGTGCAAGGCGCAAGGTGCTGAGCAGGGGTGCTAGGCCTAGGGCAGCGGCCCAACGCACCCGTTCGCGCAGGCGCCGCTCGACGGGGGTGAGGAAGATGGGCTGCGTGCAAGGGGTTTCGTTGGAAGGGTAGCAGGGGGAGGTGAGCAGGGGCGAAACAGGGCCAGCGAGATCCAGGTAGGCTCGGCGTGTGAACTGCGCAGCTGGAGGCTGCGAGCCAGCCTCGCCGGGCACGAGCCCCTCACGCACAAGCGCGCGTGACACACCTCCTCATCATCGGAGCCCAAGCCTGCGGGCGTAGTGAAGTCGCCGACGGGGCCCAACGAGAGGACTGGGAGCGTGCCCAGGCCTGCAGGCGAGGCACGGACGCCGGTGGGATGGGCAGGCCAGGGGCCGGACCGAGATAGGTTGGCTATGTTCCAGCCCAGTTGCGTGTAGAAAGCAGGAGACGACGGTGATGCTAGTACTCGCCCCAGACGCCACGCCCTTGCGGGAGCTGCGCAGCCGCGTCAGCGCCATGGCTGACCGCCTGCCTTGGCGACAGGCCCGAAGCGACCACTTGGATCAGCTCGTAATCTGGCCAATACGCACCGGGCACATTGATGGAGGACGCCATCTATGCTCCAAAGCCCCGAATGCCGGGCGATGCGCGCCACGCGCCTCGCTCTTCCGGCCCAGATACTGCCCCAGTATGTCTCGTGTTACATGCTGCTACGTGATTGGCATGCGAGAAGAGGAGAGGGCTTTATCGAGGGCGATACTAAGCGCGAAGCGCCACTCCGTCACGCTGGAAGCTCGTTACGGCCTGAGAACAACGCAACTGGAGTAATATGTGACTCCTACTGTGCTCTGGCTGATTTGCTGCACAAAACTGTGCTCGCCGGGCAAAAGTTATGGCTGCGGGCATGCATAAGCCCGCTCGCAGCATTGAATGCAGCCAGTTAGGGACCTCTTTCACAGGCTGGGTGGACGCCAGCTTTCGGTCTTGCAGGAGGTGCGACCCAGGGGTCCATGTCTACCGCCCGGCGTGGAAATTCTCACTGCCCGGGACGCCCTATACCCTCAAAGACATAGACAAATGCGAGCACCATGCACCTACATCAGTTCTAGACTCGTCCAGACTCGTCCACGAGGCAACCTCCCCCGCCATCCCCAGCCACCCAGCCACGTAACGCCAACTGGCGGCCTCCACCGCCGATCGCGCCAGCTGCTATATCCTTCCTCCCCGGCGCGCCACGCACATGCCCACACCGCGTCCGCTCAGCGCACGGCTCCACAGCCATGAGCCTCTGCAGCGGCCGCACCCACCGTGGCATCCTCCCCGGCAGGGAAGCCCAGTCGAGGGGCGCCTAAGAAGCCGTCTCACCGCTCCAACACCGCCAGCAGCCGCCAGGCCAGCGCCAGCAGGTCACCCGCCTCGGCGCCGTCGCCGGCCGCAGCGCCCCATCCTGCACTTGATGCTACGGCGGCGGCGGCCGCGGCGGCGGGATCGTCCTGCTGGCCTGGCCGTGGCGGCGGCGGTGTCGGCAGCGAAGCCACCAGGTTGCGGAGGTACCACCTGAGGGCCACGATACATGGGGCCACGCGACACATGGCGTCAGGCCAACTCGTACCCGCCACGCCGCAACCACCTCCAGCCAACGCTGTACCCAACCCATCCCCATCCGTATCCCCAACCCCATTTCCCCAGCCCACACACGCCAGCCTGCGGCCGCCCCCGCCCAGTCCCCTGCCCGCCCACCGAATGTGCGTCAGCTCCTCCAGCGCCGCGCCCGCGCCCGGGTCCGCCGCCAGCAGCGCCGCCACGCACTGCAGCGACACCACCGCAGCGTCCTGCGGCCACCACCCGCGGCAACGTAGGGGGGGGGGCGCGGCCCTGTGATGGACGGAGCCCTGTGGAGCCCTGCGATGAATGAGGGCCTGCCCCACCGGGACCGCGCCGTGCCTGCCCCCACACGTGAGGCCGTGTGCATCCATCCATCCATCCGGCCCCCGTGGGCGCCAAGCTGGGCACCGGGTGCCGCGGGCTCACCTCCTGCACGTAGCCGCGCGGGCCGCCCTCTGCGTCCGCGGCGGGGTCCAGCCACGTGACCAGCGCCTGCGGGCGCGGGCCGGGGACGGGGTGGGGAGGGGAGGGATGGGAGGGGCGGGGAAGGGATGGGATGGGAGGGGAGGGGCGGGGAAGGGATGCGCATGGACAGGCAGCCGAAGCCGTCGCTGGGTCGTCGGCGGGCCGGCATGCTCCGCGTTCTGACCAGGACCTCGGTACCTCGGGCTGGTGCAGCGGCGTAGCACGTATGGGTATCAGCAGTACCGCAACACGACAACTGCTGCAGCATGTCTGATTCTGGAGCCCTGGGGACAGCCCGTACCTTGAGCAGCCCGAGGACCTCAGCCCGGTACATTCGGTCCCGCGCTGCCGCCGCCGCCGCCGCTGCGCCGCCGCCGCCACCACCACCGCCAGCCCCCTCCTCTGGCGGCGGCGGCGGCAGTGCCAGCAATCCCGGCCAGCACAGCACGCCCGCCAGCGCCGCCGTCAGCGCCGCGAGCGGGTCGGCGTACGGCAGAGGTTCGCCGTACGGAGATTCGTACTGCCCCGAACGCAGTATGGACAAGACGTCGGCCAGCACACGGCGCGGGAAGCCTGGTCAGGGGCGGGGCATCAGCGTGTCGTGGGCCCGGTCCGGCCAGGCAGAGATCAAGCAGCGGGGGCTTCCCTAGGGAGAAGCGAACTAGTCAGCCGCATAGCGGCGGCGGAGGGGTGTGCGGTGAACGGATGGTGAGCGCGCTGGCTGAGCAGCGAGGGAGTGCCGGTATGCATAACTGTGTGGGTGCAACGTGCCGGTCCGGTAGTCCCAGGAATGCGGCTTGCCGCCCCTCCTCCCAACGCTTACCCGCCTCCACCAGGGCCGCTCTCGCCGCCGGCGACGCCGCCGCCAGGCAGCCCGCCGCCGCCGCGTGGCAGCGCTTGGCGGAGATGCGGGCCGCCGCCACGCCGCCCATCGCGCGGCCGATGGCGACGCCATCGATGGCGGCGCCGCCACCGTCCGCTCCAGCGCCGCCGCCAGCGTCGTACAGCATGCACAGCCGCGCGGCTGCGCAGTCGAGGAGCGGCCTAGGGCAGCGGCCGTCCGCCAGCAGCGCCGCCGACGGCGGCGGAGGTGGCGCCGCCGCCGCCGCCGCCGCCGCTGCCGTCAGCGAGACGTACGGCAGCACATGCGCGAGTATGACCTCCGCCGCCAGGAGCTCGAGCTCCGTTTGGGCCAGCGGCGGCGCCGACGGTGCAGCGGCGCGTGGCGGCGGCACCGCCGCCGCCAGCGCGTCCTGGAGCTCCGCCAGCGCCGCCGCCGCCGCCGCGGACCCGGCCGCCGCCGCCACTGCGCCAGCGCGCACGACGGCGCGCATGCACGGCGCCGCCGCCGCCGCCGCTGAGGTTCCGCCGCACGTCGATCGCACGCTGGCGGTGAGGTGGCGCAGAAGGGCGCAGAGGGCCTCTACCACGGCCGGCGGCGGCGGCATCGGCGGCGGCGCCGCCGCCGCCGCTGCCGCCGCCAGCATGAGCGCCGCGTGCTCGGCGACGCCCGTCAGGACCTGCAGCAGTTTGTGGGCCACTTCGGCAGCTGAGCCAGTTACAGCAACTATCATTGGCGCAGCACAGCACCGCCCGCTCTCCTTGGCGACAGCGCAGCAATGCATAGTGGTGCGTAGCGAGGCAGCAACCCGCCAACTGTTGACGACGAGAGCCCATCACGGCATGGTCGGCAGCGCAGGCAGGGGTGCCCCCACGGTGCCCCGCACGTGACCCCACACAGCATGGTCGCCCGGCGGCAGAGCGGCCACGGCCCCACCTGCTCCGCCGCCGCCAGCCAGGTCGCGGCCTCCGCCGCGGCAGGCCCCTCCAATGGACACGCCGTCGACGCGCGCAACACCGCCGCCAGCAGCACCGCCAGCGGCGGCGCCGCTGCTGCCGCTGCCGCCGGCTGCCCAGCCGCCGCCAGCAGCGGCAGGTGGCCGTGACGGGCCGCCGCCTCCAGGACGTCGGCAGCGAGGCGCAGGAATACGCTGCCGCCAGCTGGCGGCGCCGCCGCGCCCGCCGCGGGGCTCCAAGCAGCCGGCCTCCTGTCCGCCAGGGCGCAGAAGCACGCGGCCAGCAGCGCCAGGCACCTAGCTTGCGCCTCCTGGCCTTGCCGCTGCGCCTCGGGCGTGGGCGGCAGCGGCACAGTCGGCGTGGCGGCGGCGCCGACAGCGGCCGGCGCCGCCAGCAATGCCGGCACGTTGGCCCGGATCACGCCGCCGAGGACCGCCGCGCACGCGACCAGGTGCGTCGGCAGCCGCCGGCCGGCGGCGCCGCCAGGCGCCGCCGCCGCCGCCGCCCACTCCGCCAGCGCCGCCTCCAGCGCGGCCGCCAGCGCCGCCGCCGGCGCCGCCGCCGCCAGCCGCTGCGTCGCGTGGCACGCGGCGCACAGCCGCTGCCACCAGCGCAGCTCCGGGTCGTGCAGTGCCAGCAGCTCCAGCGCCGTCAGGCGCGCCGGCGGCGGCGCCGCCCCACTCGCGGCGCCGCCGCCGGCCAGCCCAGCCCGCAGCAGGCCGCAGGCGGCGGCGGCGGCCCTGGCGGCGCAGCTGGGCGGCAGGGTGTGGAACTCCTGGGCCAGGCCACTGAGCAACGTGTGCGTCAGTCGGGCCAGCCCCACCACATACGGCTGGCTGGCCTCGGCCGCCGCCAGCAGCGAGCCCGCGCCGCCGGGCGGGCCCGGCGCGGGGGCGGCGGCCGGGTTGGCGCTAGGGTTATTCGGCACGCCCGGCACCGGCACGGCCAGCGCCGCCAGCGCCGGCGCCAGCTCCGCCAGCAGCTCGGCGGCGTGCGGCGGCGAGGCGGTGGCGCAGCAGGAGGACACCTCGCCAAGCACCTGCAGCAGCAGCTGCTGCTGCCGCGGCAGCGGCGCGGCGCCGGCGCTGACGCCGGCGCCGGCGCCGGCACCGGCGCCCTGCTGTTGCTCGAGCGGCTGCGGCGGCTGCGGCGGTGGTGGCGGGAGGGCGGCCAGGCGGCCCAGGGCGTCGCAGAGCTGCGGCCAGGTGGGGCCGTACACGAGGTCCTCCAGCAGGTGCGGGTCGGCGGCCAACGACTCGAGCGCGGCCACGGGCGCGTCGCTGGTTGCCTGCGGCGCGGTTGGAAAGGCAGGCCGGAGCGGGCCATGGGGAGGGGTGGATGGGAGAGGGGAGGTGCGGTGGCGAAGGCTTGTCAGAGAGGCAGCGGCGCGAGGGGCGGCGTGGGTAGGTTGCGATGGGGCGGGAAGGAGGTGCTTACCAGCTGCTGCAGCAGCGCCTCCACCTCCTCCGGGCCCAGCATCCCCATCATACCGCCCGGCAGGTCGAACAACAGGGAGTGCTTGTTGGCGCGGCCGGCAGGGGCCTGCGTGCGAGGGAGCGGGCGTATGTGCGTTGATGAGGACGGCAGCGGGGTCTGAGAGGGCGTGCTACGCGACGCACCGGGTTTGCGGGGTCCACAGTCGCGCAAGCGGCCTCCACCATGCTCGCGAACTCTGCTAGCATGTCGCCAGAGGCAATGCTTGCCATCGCGGCCTCGCGAGCGCGTCGGGCTGCCTCATCAGGCAGGCCCTGCTCCATCTCCGGCAGTTGTAGCCGCTTACCAAGCCACAGAAAGAGAGCGTTTTGTATCATGGTGTTGCATGTCGTGCCCTGCACGTGCGAGGAGACTCAGCCTCTGCGAGTTTCCGAACATGCAGCTTTGACGCAGCTCCAAACCTGCAGCGCCTGGGTCTCCACTGCGCGTGCGACTGCATCTGCGTCGTATGGTGCTTCCAGGACGTCGCACAGCTCGCCGAGGTGCGCGCAGAAGGCATGCAGGGCTTCGGACACCGGCTCAGCCGGCGCCTCGGGTTCGTCAAGGCGTATCGGCATGCTGCAGTGGGCAACGGGACTACTATGCGCAGGGGTGTGCTGGACGGGAGCGAGGGGCGCGCGGGGCGTGCGGGTTATGGCGCCGACCCTTCCGTACCTTACACAACGTCCGCCGCTCCCTTAGTTCGGCTCTGTACCCGCCGGCGCCCTGGGCGAGGGGGGCGTGTCTGGACGAAGCCGCCAGGGACAGGGCCACAGCTCACAGCAAGGTAAAGCGTCATCACACTGCAGCGGGACCGACGGCGAGTGCGCGAGCCCATGCTGGTCCATGCCCACTCCCAGCGCTACGACGACCACCACTTGCAGCCTCAGCGTGTCTCAGCCCTACAAGGCACGGCAGCAGCGCCCCACGGCGCTCCTGCCCGAGCCCAGGGGTTCTTTCTCGGGAGAACCGGCGATGCGGAGCCGGCGCCAGTGCACGCTGCGCCACGCGCCCTGAACTGTGGCGCTGGCCTGCCACTACCGCAGCCTACTAGGCCTGTGCAAGGCTCCACACATCACGTCACTCCTCGCCACCGGCCTTGCAGGGTTCCGGCAGGGCCCAGATCAGACACCTGCCCACGTGTATGCCACTGTGCATGCGCTCTTACGTCCACACACATGCATATACATGCGCCCCGGCGCCATCGGACTGCCCCTCTGCAAGGTACCCTAGTCTGGCACAACGTCCCCGTCATCAAGTGCCGTGCAGTGTCGAGGTTCGTGCCACCCGATCCAAGGCCCTCACGCATGTTTGTCAACGGACGCAGCAACACCGGCCCCGCCATTATTCCCCATCACACATGAACGCACACATGAACGCAGCCGCACGGCAGGTCCGGGACGCAGTTGGTCCACACACCAGCCCCACATCGCCAACTTGACATGTGTCCAGCAGCACAGCACACCGGCCGCTGCCTCACAGGATGTCGGAGAAGAAGTTGGCCGCCGGCTTCTTGGTCGCCTCCGACCCCTTGGTCCATTTGGTGCGCTCCCGCTTGGCCGCCTCCTTCTTCTTCTTCTTCCTGCCGCCGCCCCCGGCCTCACTGTCGTCGCTGTCGTCGCCGCTCTCATCACCCGAGCCCGAGTCACCGCCGCCGGCTGCCTTACCGGCGGCGGGCACCGGCTTGGCCTTCTTCGCGGCTCCCGCCGCCGCGGCGCCGGCGGCGCGCTTGGCAGCGCCACTGGCGCCGGCAGCCTTGCCCGAGGCCGCGCGGGCCCCTTCGCCCTCCCCATCCTCCGCGTCCTCCTCCTCCCCCTCACTGTCCGACCCCGGCTCACTCCCCGAGCCCGAGCTGCCGTCCTCCGTCTCCCACTCGCCCTCCTCGTCCTCCCCGTCCTCCTCCCCATCCTCACCGTCCCTCCCCGCCGCCACGCCCGCCTCGCCCTCCTCCCCATCCCCGCCCTCCCCGCCCTCCTCCTCCCCGTCCTCGTCGCCGTCGTCGTCGTGCAGCAGCGACAGGTCCCACAGCTTGACCGAGGCGTCGTGGGAGGCGGACGCCAGCACGCGGCGGTCGCCCGACAGCGCCAGGCGCTCCACAGGGAAGTCCTGAGCCGTGGGGAGAAGGGTTTGTGATAAGGGGCAGCGCCGTCACCAGACGGAACGCAATCGCGGGTGTCTCGGGTACCCTATTCAAGGACATCAACGCTGTTTCTTCATTCAAAGCGAGGGGGGCGCAGAGGCCGGCTCGCGCTCGTCGCCTTCGAGAGCCGGCCGCCCGCTGCTCGGGGCAAGTCACACAGGGAGGGACCTAACCCTGGCGCTGCACGCATCACCTGCACCCACAGACACGTGTCGTACTGATGTACGGCAGCACGCAACGCGCCGCTGCCGCACCTCGTGGTGCTGCCCCAGTATGCCCAGCAGCTTGTTGGGCAGCACGCCCACCACCCGCACGCCGCCGTCGCTGGAGCCCGTCAGCAGCGTGTCCTCGTCGAACGCCAGCAGCGCCTGCACGCTCTCGGGGTGGCCGGGGAACCTGGCGGAGTGGGGCGGCGGGGAAGGCAGGGCGCAGGGGAGGCCGCGGCGGTGGGACGAGGCCGGGTGGCCAGGTGGTGCCGGGGCACAAGGAGCGGGCAGGCACGGGCGCTACCGAGTCGGGGTGAGTGGGGGCCCACGGTACAGCCGGGCATGGGTGGCGTGTTCGTTATGCGCCCGACACGTGTATCGCTCAACGTCGATAGGCAGTCCCAAGTGGGCCCAACATGGCCGCGACGCGCCCGAAGTACCGGTAAGCGGCCCCCACCGAGCACGCCCCAGGTCAGCAGGGAAACACGGCAACGCCACCCCCTTCAGCAGCAGGCCACTCGGCTCCTGCACACTATTGGTACTCTGTTTCGGCCCCGCAAGTTGTAAACATCTCGACACCACGCGGCCCCCTCGCCCACCTGTCGCTGCAGTCGTTCCAGTAGCCCCAGCTGTAGATGGCCAGCACGCCGCTCTGGCTGCCCGCCACCACCTTCTTGCCGCCCTTTACCACCGCAGCGCTCAGCAGCTCGTCGTCGCCGTCGTCCTCGCTGCGCGCCAGCACCTTGCTGCGGGGCGTTGGGTTGGGATTGGGGTTGGGATTGGGGTTGGGGTTGGGGTTGGGGTTGGGGTTGGGGTTGGGGTTGGGGTTGGGGTTGGGGTTGGGGTT
>BDDC01000692.1:23148-44036 GCA_001662425.1 Chlamydomonas sphaeroides
AAGGGGGAGGGAAGTGGGCGGCAGGTAGGCAGCACAGAATCCGTATCTCAGAGCTGGCGGTGCCTGCAGGCAGCTCGATGGCCACGGCCTACCCCAGGCCCGAGCAATCAAGCTCGGCCCGCAGCCCTAGGGTGTGGCTCCCGGTTCACGCCGCTCCAAGCAGGCGGAGAAGCTCCTGCCCCATACGAACGCAGCCCCGCCTTCGGCCCAGCCCAGGCCGCCTGCCGTGACCACGCACCGCTTGCGCAGGTCGTGCACCGACAGCGTCGCGTCGCCGCTCGTGACCAGCAGGCAGCCCACGTGGTTCTTGTGTACGGCAAAGTCCGTGATGTACTCCCGGTGCGCCGTATAGCGGTACGTCGCCGGCCCCGGGGTGCGCGCATCCCACAGCGCCACCAGCCCCTCCTCGTCGCCGCTGACAAAGCTGTTGGCGTTGACGCTAAGCAGCCGCGACAGCTGCGCGTCGTGCTCGCCCTCGTACGTCCGTACGATCTTCCCCGTGACCGTGTCGTACACCCGTACGGTCTTGTCGGAGTAGCCGGCGAGGACGGCGGCCGGCGGGCCGCCGCCGCCGCCGTCTGCGCCGTCGTCAGCGGGGCGTGAAAACGCGACAGCGCGGCAGGACGGCGCGTCAGCGGCGCCGACGGCGACGCCGCCGGGCGGCGGGATCGTCACGCCTAGCTGGTATGATAGCTGGTTTCCGGAGCTGCCGGGGGCGCTAGGGGGGCAGGCAAAGGAGATGAGCTGCAGCTGGCCTGTGACCAGGCCGGCGGCAAGGAGGTCGGACGAGGAGGCCATGGCGATGTCCTGTGGGGGCAAGGTCCGGGCAACATGGGCGACGCGTTGGGTTGGAGGCAATATAGCAGGATGTTGGGGTTTGGGATATGGCGGTGGTGTAAGGCAGCTACGGCTGGCGGCGGTCGCAGCAACAGGCGTGGCAGCGGGGCGCCGGCGTTAGCCAGCGGCAGCGGCACCCCTGCCGGCGACGACGGCCACTGCCGCTGGCGCCTGCAGAGGTTGCCTACCAGTGCCGGTGGGTGCGCCACCACTTTGCACATAGCACTGCACGCACCAGGGGCTCGCCCTCGAGGGGCACCGAGCAGCTGGGCGTGTCCATGGCAGATGCTGGCGGGCGCCGCCGCTGCGACTATCGGGAGCGCCTCGGCGCCGCTCAGCCGCTCAGGGAGCACCCTAGTCGTTGGAAGCCGTCCGACAGCGCGAGTTGAGCTTGTCACGAGCGCGGCGGCAGCGACAAAGTGCAAGTTGCCGAGTAGCGAAAGTCTGTGTTTAGGTCGCAGCAGGGAAGATGTATACTTCTTGGTGTGTGCGGAGAGTAAGTTTAGCTTGGGGGGCAATGTCGGGGTAATTTGCAGAGAGCCGGGCAGCCGGCTGCTCGCCTGCCCTGCCCCATGCTTTGATCGACCCAGCTCACCCTGTCACATCAAAAACATACATTGAAGCTCATAATTACACCAAGAGCAGGCTTACGACAAACGGTGTTGCGGACAAGCATGCGGGCCTCGTCGACTTGGTGCTGAGGCGCCAGGGATGCACGGTGCAACCGGTACCGTGCTTCAAGACAGTGCTGGAGTCTTCAACAGCACGGTCGCCTGGCTCCAGCACCGGAACAGGCGAGCCACGCGTAGGCTAGGCGGCGCCTGGCGCTTGTTTACGTAGCAAGCCCGTCGCAATAGCATGTGTGATTATAATTGCGCTCTCTGGGCTAGTCGCCAAGCGTTCGTGCTGCTTGACCGCAGGCTGCATGGAGCCACACGCGCGCAGGGACCAGCGAGCTGCGCGGCCGCTGCTGCCTCTTCACGCCAGGTATGATATCATTTTGCAGCTTTGATTGGAAGCGGCTCCGAAGTCTCCTTGCGTTGCCGACCACACGCTACCGGTACCGCAACCTGACGCTACACCTTGCTGCTCCACCAGGTGCCGGCCCCTGCCAGCAGAGCCCCCGCTCCGGCCCCTCGCGCAATCAACTGTCCTGCCTGCAGCCCGCCGCCTCGAGCGGGCCTGAGGGCCGCGCGCTCTGCCGCACCAGGCGCTGCCGGCAGCACAGCCCCATCCGGGCTGCCTGGCGCCGCTACCAGCAGCCTTGCCCTGAATGGTCTCAATCATTTCAACGATGCCTTGATCCTCGACATCGATGCCCACCTCCTCGCTACCGATGCCGGACGCCTAGACACCGACGCCAGGCCCCACCATGCCAGCCACGAGCTCCCGCAGCAGCAGCCCCGCCCGCAGCGGCCCGCCCACCTCCGGGCGCCGCCCCAGCGGCCCGGCCCCTTGACTGAAGCCCGCGCCGTCGCAGTCGGCACCAAGCTACTGCCGCAGGCCCAGCGCTCTGTGACATCAGCGGACGCACCCAGTGGCGGTGGGGGCTGTGAAAGCAGGGCGGTGGCTGCGGGCGGCGAGTGGGATACGGCGCCGCCAGACCGGGCCCCCGCGCCGCACCCTCCTGCCGACACACCTCGTTCAACGCTTACCCCAGCGGTACTAGGGTCGGCAGGTGGCGGCAGCGCCTGCGGAAGCCGGCCTCCGGCTGGCGGGCCGCTGGCGGTGGCGGCGCTGATGGGCCGGCAGCAGCTGCACTCACCGCTTCAGCAGCCGCGCGGCCAGCTGCCGTCGTCGGCGCTGTCCGCTGCCATCCGTGACGCCACCACCCTGGACGAGCTCGCTGACCTGTACGACACGTACGGCGGCGGCTTGCCGCACGACGGCCCCGCCGACAGCGCCACACAGCGCCAGGCAGCCACCAGCGCTGCTGCTGCTGCTGCTGCTGGCGTGGGCGCTGGCGCCGGGAGCAGCATCAGCAGCTGGCGCTCGGGCCACGTGTCGGCGGCGCTGACTCGGCTGCCTCGATGCGTCGAGCTGCGCTTCACACAGGTATGGCAGCACCTTCCCTCTAGCCGTTGGCCGTCCCCTCCTACGCATCGAAGTCGTCTTGCGTCGTCTTGCGTTGCGCTCGCTGCAGCATGACCGTGGCGTGTGCGCGCCGCCGCCTGCGCAGGCGCCGCGCCTAACGCAGCCGCGGCACGAGGCGCTGCTGGCGGCGCTGCTGGCCGAGTTTGAGGGCCACCGGGCCGCGGGCCGCTACGGCCCCCGCGAGCTGAGCTCGGGCGCCTGGCTGCTGGGCAAGCTGGGCCGCACGGAGGCGGCGGACCTGGCGGCCGAGTGGGTGGCCCACATGCTCGCGCTGCGGGACCAGAGCACGGGCGCCGCTGCCGCGGCGGCGGCGCCGCCGGCGAAGCCAAGTGGGAGCGGAGGGGGAGGAGGGAGCGGCAGCGGAAAGGGGGAGAGGCAGGGAGTGGTGGCGGGCGGGGCGTACCCGGGCGCCGCTGCGGACTGCTCGGTCCTGGATCTGAGCAACGCGGCCCTGGGCCTGGCCAAGGTGGGGTGCTGCGAGCCGGAGCTGTGGCGGCGGCTGGCGGCCGCCGCCGCGGCGCCACCGGCGCTGCGCAGCCCCGGCGCCGCCGGTGCCCCCGGTGGCGGCCGCGGCCTCGCCGCGTTCGGCACACAGGAGCTGGCCAACTTTGCGTGGGCGCTGGCGCAGGCGCACAGAGCGTACGTCCGGCGGCAGCCGGCGGCGGCGGAGCCGCCGTCACAGCCGTCGCGGCCGGTGGCGGCTGGCCTGCCGCCGCCGCCGCCGCCCCGGCAGCGGCACACGGACTGGGAGCCGTGGCTGTCGGAGTTTGTGGAGGGGCCGCTGTCGGGGCAGCTGGTGGGCAGGGTCCGGGCGCTCAAGGGTCAGGAGCTGGCCAACGGCGCGTGGGCACTGGCGTCGCTCGGCCACGCGTCGCCGGCGGCGGCGCTGGCGCTGGCGGCGGAGGCGAGGACGCGCACGACGCCGGGCGCGCTCACCGCGCAGGTGGGGGTGGCGGGGCACAGACTGGCCGTCGCGTGTGTCGTGTTTGGGCGACATCGCGAGAGGTGCTCGGTTGCAACTTGAGCTGGTTGCCGCGTTGACCAGAGTAGCGAAGCGAGCGCACCTCAACACGGCTCCTTGTTCTGCCTTGTCCCGGCGCAGGGTCTGAGCCAGCTGGCCTGGGCGCTGGCGACGATGGTCAACGGCTACGCCGCGGCGCCGCCCGGCGCCCGGCAGCAGCCCGGCGCCGCCGCCGCCGCCATGAGCCCGGGGCTGCTGCTGGACACCGTCAAGCCGGCGGCGGCGGCGCTCAGCAAGACCGCCGCCGCCACCATCCGCCGCTTCTCGCCGCAGGGCCTGTCCAACCTGCTGTGGGCACTGGGCTGCCTGGGACACGGCGGCCGGCGGCCGCTGCTGGCGGCGGCGGCGCGCGAGGCGCTCACGCAGGTTGAGGCGCTGCCGCCGCTCACCCTCACCACCCTGGCGGCGGCATGGGCGGCGGCGGGGCTCCGCAACGGGGGCCTGTTCGGCGGCTTGGCGCCGGCAGCGGCGGCGCGGCTAGGGGAGTTCTGGCCGCCGACGCTGGTGCGCCTGTTGGCCGCGTACGGCGCCGCCGGGCATTCGGAGCGGCGGCTGTTTGCTGTAGCTGCCGATGCGCTGCTGGCGAGAAAACCCGGCCTGGCGGCGGCCGAACGTGGCGTCGCCGGCGTCAGCGGTTTGGCGGCGGCGCCGGTGGACGCGCTCAGCTCGGCGGAGCTGTACGGCCTGGCGGTTGCGTACGGCAGCACCGGTTGCAACGCGGGGCCGCTGCTGGATGCCGTACTGGGCCGGCTGGGGCCGCCGCTGCGCCTGACGCGACGGGGCCGTACGACAGCCGGCGCCGCCGCGGCCGGCGGCGACACGCACTCGGAGGCAGGGCATGGGCAAAGCTCCCGTGGATCCCGTCATCAGGAGCCCAGGGTGGGGCCGCCGGATGTGCCGCTGGTCGCACGGCAGCTGCGCCTGGCGGCCGCGCTGGCGGCGGCGGGCTACCGGCCGCCGCAGCCCGCGGCGGCGGCAGCGGCGGGCGCGGATCCTGCCGCCGCGGCGGCGGCGGGCGCCACTGTGCATGGCATGTGCCGGCAGCTGCTCAGGGCACTGCCTCAGATGGACGGGGCTGGCGGCGTGGCGGCGGCGGCGGCGGTTGCGAAGCTCGGCGGCCCGGAGGCGGCGCTGGCGGCGGTGCAGCAGGTGGCGGCGGTGGCGGCGCAGCGCCTTCTTGGGCCCGAGGCGGGAGCTAGCGGGGGGCGCGGCGCGCAGGGGCTGGCGGCGCTGGCGGTGACGCTGATTCGGTCCCCGACGCTTGAGGCTGCGGCGACGTTTGGCCGGCTGGCGGGTGTCCTTGGCCGCGGCTGTGCCGTAGCTGCGGCGGCGGCACCGCCGGGGGCGAGCGCGGCGGCAGTGACGGCGCCGCCGGAGGCGGGCGTGCATGGCCCAGCGGCGGCGGCGCCGCCTCTGACGCGAGTGCTGGCGGCGGTGGTAGACGTTGCGCTGCGGGAGCGGCCGGAGCTGTTTGCAAACGGCGCCGTCGCGGCGGCGGTGGCGGAGGCCCTGGCGGAGGCAGTAGCTGTCGCACCACACGGCGCCGCCGTCGGCGCGACGATGCTGCGGCCTGTGCTGCAGCGGCAGCTGCGGGCCGTGGCGGAGGCGGCGATCATGCATCGCCCCGCCGTCGCCAGGGCCGCCGCCGCCGGGCCGGCGGCGCCGCCGGGCCTTGCGCCGCGGCATCTGGCCGCCATCCTGCGCGCGCTGCACGACGGCGGCGCCGGCGGCGGCGGTGGCGCCGCCGGCGGGCTGGAAGCCCTGCCGGTCCACCTCCGTGACGCCGCCGCCAAGGCCGTGTTGCGCCACCTCGCCGTCCTGCTGCGGCTCGTGCCGCCGCCAGTCGCCGACGGCGCCGCCGGCCGCCGCCTGGCGGCGGCGACGCCGCTGCCGTGGCAGCCCTGCCCGCCCAACGGCCACGAGGACCTCGCCTGGCTGCTGGCGGCGGCGGCCCGGCTGGGCCTTCTGGCGCAGCCAGCGGCGATGCCGCCGCTGCGCGAGGCCGCTCGACGCCTGGGTGTGACGGCGGCGCCGCCAGTGGCCGCTGCGCCTAGCACAGCTGCCGACGGCGCCGGCGAAACGTCGCAGGCGGCAGCGACGGCCGTGGGTCAGGCGGCGATGCTGGAGCTGGTGCGCTGCTTGCGGCCCAACGTGGCGGCCGCTGCCGGCAACGGACCCACGGCGGCGGCCGTCACTGCCGCGGTCGTGCCGCAGGGCGGCGCGGTGCCGCTGGCGGCGCCGCTGCACGCCTGGGCGCTGCGCGGCCTGGGCCCGTCGCTGCCGTGGCTGCCGCAGGAGGAGCTGGTCTGGCTGGCAGCCGACGTTGCGGCTGCGGCGGCGGCGGGCGAGGCCTGGGCGCAGCAGCCGGCCGAGGTCGCGTCGCAGTGCCTGTCGGAACCTGCAGGAGCCGATGCGACACAGATGCGGCTGCAGGAGCTGCAGGAGCTGCAGCAGCAGCGGCAGGGCGGGCCGACGCCTGTGCAGAGAGGGGGCCCGCAGCCGCGGCGGCGGAAGCGGCCAGCGCGAGGCGCACGGGCGCAGCCCCCGGGGCAGGCGGCGCGGCCAGCGGTGGCAGTGGGGCCGGCCGGGGCGCGGCGTCACGAGCGGCCGGGTGTAGCGCAGGCGCAGGTGCAGGCACCGCAGGGCCGGATGGGCGGGGTGGGTGCGGCCGGCGCACGCGCTGAGTCCGGCGCCCGGCCTGTGCAAGGAGGCGGCGTGTCTAGGGCAGGGCCGCTAGGGCCGCTAGGGCCACAGTTAGCAGCAGCAGCAGGAGGGCCGCAGCAGCCGGTGCCGGGAGGTAGCGTAGAGGCAGTGCCAGCGGCAGGGGCGGCGGTCGCATGTGCGGGGGAGGCGGGCAGCGCTGGGGCGGCAGCGAGCCGGCGGCGGCACGTGGGGTCGCTCGTGGAGGAGCGCCCCGGGCGGCCGCCCTCAGTGCCATCTGGCGCTGCAGCGGAGGGCGCGGGCGCGCGGCGGCAGCACGCCGTTGCGGCGGCGCCGGTGCGTGGGTTCACGAACTCGGCGACTGGGAGTCAGGATGAGGTGTGCGGGTGTGGGTCGGGGTGTGAGGAGCTGGTGGTGGTGGGGCTGGAGGGGCCCAGGGGCAGCCTGCGCGCGGGGCCGCGGCCGCGGCGCGGTGGCTGTGTGGCCGCGCCCGCGTGAGGCGACCGCTGGCCGGCTGGCTGCGTGCCGACGGCTTGGCTGCATTTGTGGCGATGGCAAGGCGTGGTGTAGTTGATGCTATGCCGACCCTTGCGCCGTCCGAACCCGGCATCCAAGGTAACACTCTCGCGGCCTCGCTGGCGACTTACTGCAGCCCCGCCCCAGCCCCAGCCGCAGCGCTGCTGCATTCGCGTCAGGAGGCCCAACACGCCGTGGCCCCGTTCTAGCTCAGCCTGGCTAGCCCGCTAGCCTGCCTACATTGCCTACGTGCATCACATCACACGTCCACGACATTCGTCCGTGGTGCGCTATGCATGCTTCGCAGCCTGTGCTGCCACATCCTTGCACCGTCTCGTCCCACGGTGTGCGTGCGCTCAGCTTGCCCTGCACTCCTGCTCCCTGCTCGAAGCCCTCAGCGCACCACAACCAACGTATCCGTATGCGTCGGGCTCCGTCGCCAGTGTCGCAATGCAGGGCCGATGGCGGGCGCCGTGGCCCGGCGCTGTACCGCCACCCTGCGCAGCCCCAACTAGACCCCGGCACGACGCCCGTTACGGCAGAGCGGCACGACGTCCTCTCCATCGTCCCACGCTATCAGCCCCAACCCCAGCACATACTGCACGACTGAGCTGTATGTACATCACGCCGCGGGCCTGGAGCCAGGCCGGGGCACTTGTTTACCAGCAGGTATAAGTCAAGCCGTAGTTGCGGCACGTGGTCCCTGCGTGCCGCTCAGCCCGACAGCGCCGAGCCCCTGCTGGCAGCCACCAACTGCTCCAGCTCCCACAGCGCAGGGTCCATGCCCCGCGGCGGACCCACGCCGCCAGTTCCCCGCGCCGCCGCTTGTGCCGCCGCGCCAGGCGCCCGCCGCGCCGACGGTGACGGTCCACGCGCCGCTGCCGCGCTGGGGGCGCCGCTACCGCCGCCACTGCCAGCAGCGACGCCGCTGGGCCCAGCCCCCGACGGGCCGCAGGGCAGGTGGCGGAAGCTCGGCGGCCTAAACGACATACCCAGCGGCGGCGGGGGCGGCGGCGGCGGCCTGGATGGCGGCGGCGAGGCCTGGCGGTAGCTGACGCCGCCCGGCGGCAAGCCGGTGGCAGGACCTGGCGGCGGTGGCGGGCGCCGGGTGCTAGCCGCCAGCGGCGGCGGGGGCATCGGTGGTCCCGCCGTCGCCCTGCCCGGCGACGACGACAGAAGTCCCAGCCCCGGCGGCACGCTGCCATGGTATGCAGGCTCCGCCAGCCAGCTGGCACCGGCGGCGCTCGCCGCCGCCGCCAGCGCCGCCGCGCTGGCACCGCCTGCCGCCGCCGGCATCGGCATGCTGGCGCTGCGAAGCGCCCGTAGCGTCGCCGCCCCACCACCGGCGTGGGCATCCGGCTCGCCGCCGCCGCCGCCGCTGCTTCCATCACCGCCGCCGCTGTGCCGGCAGCCGCCGCCGCCGCCGGCTCGGGCCGTGTCCAGCTGTCGCAGCTGCAGCAGGTCATTCTGGCGCTGCAGCTCCCACACCTGCCGCCGCAGCAACTCCACAACGCGCCGCAACGACACCAGCTCCGCCTCCGGCGACGGCCAGCCGCTGGCTCCGCTGCCGCCGCCGGGGCCGCGGAGCGCGCTGGCTATCGGGCCCGGCCCCGTGCCCGTGCCCTGGCCCGGGCTCGAGCCATGACCCGCTGGCGCAGGGCCGCCGTATGTGCCGGAGCCAGCGGCGGCGACGGGCCTGCCAGGCTCCATGGGGCGGCCGGTGACCAAGCGCGCGTGCCGCACCCCACCTCCGAAGTACCCGACGTTTCCGCCCGCCGCCGCCACCCACCCCGGCAGCGGCCTCGCCTCTGCGGCCGGTGGCGACGGCTGGCCGGGCGTCGCCGGCGGCAAGGGCAGCGTCGGCGGGCGCGCGGCGCTGCTGCCAGGGGACGGCGGCGGCGACGACGCCTCGGCCGACACCACGACGGCCGCTGGGTCGTACCCAGGCCCTGATGTGTGGCTGGCCCAGGGTTGCTGCTGATGGTGATGATGGTGATGAAGGGCCCGGGACGCGAAGCACAATCGTGGCCCTGGCGGCAGCGATCCTGCTGTCGCCGACACCTCGCCGCCGGTCCGCGGCGGCGTGGCCCAGCCCGCCTCCGCCAGCGCCGCCAGCTGCATCAACGCCGGCGCCGCGGACGTCGGCGGCGCCGCGCCCGTCGGCGGCGTCGGCGGCGGCGCGGGCGGTGAGCTGGTCCCGCCGCCGCCACCGCTGCCGCCGCCAGCCGTCATGGCGCCACCGTCAGGCAACCGGAGGCTGTCCGAACCGCTTAGCTCCAGCGCCGGCGGCGGCGCCGTCGCCTTGGCGGAAGGCACGGACTGCAGCAGGCCCGGGGCCGCCGTCACTGCGGCGGCCGCTGCTGCCACCGCGGCGGCAGCGGGGTCCATTGCGAGGCGCTGCAGATGTTCCGCCAGACGCCTTAGGCGGCCAGCTTGATGCTGGCTCGCCTCGGCGGCGTCTGCTGGCGGCGCCGCTGCCGCTGCCGCCAGCGCCTGGAGCTCCGACATCGCGGCCGCCAGCGTGCCCTCTGTGGCCTGCCGCTCGGCCTCCAGCCTTAGGCTGCGAGGCGGTGGGGTTCATGTGGATTAGCACGACAGCAGCAGGCTTATGGAAGAAAGGTGATGCGATGCAGCGGCTGGGCGGCTGTCGTGCAGCGCCCAGTGAGGCCAGCGTGGTGGGCCTTGCAGGAGCCCATGCGGTTGGATGCCCCTGCGGCATGGGCTCACCTGTACTCTGCTGTGCAGCGCAGCGCGATGCGCATCTGCTCCAGCTCGTATTCACTGTCCGCAAGGTCGCGAGACAGAGCCGCAATGCGGGACTCGCAGTCGCGTAAACCGCGCTGCACGTGGATGGGCATCGGGCATGCCGGGTGTCACGTCCGGGTGGGTCAGCACAAGGAAGGCTAGCCGCGTCGTCGCTTAAGGGCCCAAAATGAGCCGCACCTGCTTCTCCTCCTGCTCATCCTGCGCTGATACGGTGTCAGCCAGGCTCGCTGGTTTGCGACTGGGTCGCTGTCAGCAGCGGCGATGTGGTGAAACGCACCGTGCGCCGCGACCTGCCTGTAATTCAATTGCAGCAGTGTGGTGCTTAAATCTGGTTGCGGTGTGGCAAGGCTCCAAGCGAGTGAGGGAACTGAGAGGGTTTCGCACAAAGAACGCGCGCCCGTTGGCAGCCCTGCCTGCAAGCTCTTACTTGCAAGAGTTGCAAGTCGTTCCGTTGCTTCCGGCGCTCAATCGCCCACCTCACGGCGGTTGTAATGCTTCTTTGTGGCAACGCCGGTTCGCCGACACCCAGGTGTTATAGCTACTATGCAGGATTGCGTTTTGATGTACAGGAAGATGAGTGCGAGATGTGCATAGCGACCCCACAGACACGCCGGCCCCCCCCCCACGCTCCCAGTCCCCGCCGCCCTTGACCCGCCTCGACCCTACGTGGAACGCCCCGCTGAGGGCTGCAAACCCTTCCATGCGACCGTCGTGATAACCTAAGCATTGCTCGACCCGCCTCGAACCGCCTCGACCCCACGTGACCTGCCTTCCTTTGCGAGTTCGGCTGAGGGCTGCACGCCCTTCCTGCCACCGCCGCCATTATCTCACATTTGCTAACACTCCTGTGCTTCTTGAGACGTGTCCTCTCCGCCCGGTCGCACGACTCCTTGTGCTTCCAATCGCCCCTCTGCCCACCCCGCCGGTACTCTACTGCTACTTCACCTCGTCGTGCCTGGTGTCGCGCTCTCAACATCCGCAAGCGGCTCCAGGTCTGTATGTAACAGGTAAGAGGTCTGGGACATGCCGCGGCGAAGTCGCTGACTTCGCCGGCTTGACGTCCGGCTACACGTGGCTGCGACGGGCGGGTGCTGGCGTCCAGCCAGCTTGCCCTTGCCGGCCAGTACTGCTGTTGCGCAACCCACCGGGTACGTAGATCGTCATCGTCTTTGTTGCGGGTTGGGGTTTGGCGTGCTCGCTCCCTCAGCGCGCGCCGCTTTGTGCTATTATTGCTTGCTTGGACGGATTGGCCTGCCTTGCCTGCTGGCATTGCAGTATGCTACGCGGCGCAAAGCTGCCGCGGCAGCCCCCGCCCAAGCAGACACACGGCCGCGGCAGCCCCCGGCGGCCATGTGAGTGACCGGTCCCGCCGCGCCGCGCCGCGCCACGCAACCCACACATACCCGTGGACGCACACGGTACCCGGCACACACGCGGCGCAGAATTCACAGGTCACAGCTTCAACACGCGCTGTGCTCAACAGCGAACCCGTGCGACCTGGTCACACGCGCCACCGAGCGCCTCACTCCCGCCCAACTGCCCACATGCGCAAGCATGTCTGGACTGCCTCCCGGGCACTACCAGGGCGCTCGGGCGACCGTGCCAAGCGCCGCCAGCCCCTTACCCACCACCTCCACCTCCACCTCCACACACTCCACCGCCGCCGCCGCGCCGCCCTCGCCCCCGCCGCCGCCCCAGCCTAGCTCGCTCGCCGCCGCCCGTGCCGCCGCCTGCGCCGCCGCCTGCGCCGCCGCCTGCGCCGTCACCCACTCAAGCCGCAGCGTCGCCCAGGCCGCCGCCGCGCCTACCCCACCCGGCGCCCAGCGCGCCGAAACCCGCAGCACCCGCAGCCGCCGCAGCGACGCCGCCATCAGCAGTTGCAGGCAGTAGCTCCTAGCGTCCTGCACATACCACCTGGCCGCCGCCGCCAGGTCCAACTCCGCCAGCGCAGGCAGCGGCCGCGGCACCGCGCCGCTGCCGCCGCCGCCGCCGGACGCCTCGCCGCCGAGCAGCGCCAGCAGCGCCTCGCCGTACGACAGGCTGATCGTCAGCCGCCGTACGGCAGGGCAGTACGGCGCGAGTACGGCGGCGTCGAGGTCGCGCGGCAGCTCCAGGTCTGTCAGGCAGGCGCCCCAGCCGGTGCCGGCGGGCGATCGGAGCAGCAGCGCCCAGCCCAGCCGCTGCTCCGCCTCCGCCGCCTGCGCGGCGGGGCTCGGCCGCGGCGGCGGCGGCGACACCGCCCGGCCGTCTGCCGTCGCCGCCGCCGCCGACGCCGGGCCGTCGACCACGTCCATCAACCGCAGCCGCTGCAGCCCTCGCAGGCCGGACCCCAGCAGCAGCAGCAGCCAGCTGCTAGGAGCCTCGAACACATGCAGCACGCCCAGCCCCGCGCCAGGGCCCGGCCCCTCTGCCGCCTGCCCGCCCTCCTGCCTCGCGCCTGCGCCGGACCCCGCCGAGCCGCCGGCCGCCGGCGCCCCTCTCGGCGCCGCCGCCGGCCCCGGCTGCTCCCGGCACCTGCCCCGCAGCATGTCGGGCGAGTGCCGCGGCCACATGGTGAGGCGGGCCGCCACGGCCCGGTCGTCCAGGCCGAGCGAGGCGATTGCGGCGGGGTCGGAGCCCAGGCGGAGCTCGGTGAGCGCCGGCAGCAGCGCCAGCAGCCGCCTACGGCGGCCGGGGGGCGCAGGGCGAGGAGGGGAAGGGGGCGGGAGTGGGTATGGCACGGGTAGAGGTTGCGACAGCAGTGACAAGGGTGCCAGGGAGTGGGTGCCAGGCAGCGGGGGGCGTCCGGTGGTTTGGGTTTGTGGTTTTGGAGGCCCCGAGCGCCGCTGCGCGGCCCGGCTGGCTGAGCGCCCGAGGACGCGTGCCGTGCCGGGCACCTCTGCACGCCCTTGGACAACCCCAGCGGGGGCCCGCCGTTTCCCTGCGCCTGGCTTGTGTAGCCACGGGTCACGGCCTTGGCCTTGGCCTTGGCCTCCGCCTTGGTCGTGCCCCTTGGCCCCCCGCCCCGTCGACTCACACGCCGCACTGCTCGCCCTCGTACGGCGCGTCGAAGCACAGCCGCTGCAGCCGCCGCAGCGGCGCCAGGAAGCAGGGCGGGCCGCCGCCGGGCAGCAGCGGCGGCGGCGGCGGCGCGGGGCCGCCGGCGTCAGCGGGGCCGCCGGCCGCCGCCTCCTGGGCTGGCATATCGGGCCAGGAGAAGCGCGCCTCCTGTGGGGGCGTGGAGAGAGAAGGCCCGGAAGCACAGCGGGCGCAGCGTCAGGGCACTGGGAAGAGGTGCGGCAGCATCGCGGGGTCACGCTGGGGGCGCGGCAAGAGGACGTGGGAGTTTGGCGCCCGCCGGCAGCGGGATGGGATGGCCCCTCTCACCCCCGCCTGTACACCGCGGTCCCTCCCCGGCCTCCCCTCGCTCCCCCCCCCACCTGCAGCTGCGGCATGTGCACCGCCAGAAGCCGCCATGATACACACACATACACTCGGGTTCTCACGGGCGGCTTACGGTCGGTCGGGCTTCGTTACCCGCACTCGCACCTAACCGCATTCCCTCCCTGCACGGCCGACGCGCTACTCAACCCTTAGCTGTGCTGTGCCGTGTGTGGGGTTCCGTCTTCACCTAACACTTGAGCACACTCCTCCCTTCCTCCCTCCCCCCACGGCCCCCCGCTCCCCCCCACCTGCAGCTGCGGCATGTGCGCCGCCAGCAGCCGCCACACCGGCACCCGCAGCGCCTGCTCCGCCAGGTCCAGCACCACAAGGCGGCGCAGGGCCGGCAGCAGCGCCGGCACCGCGTCCACCGTCATCTGGAGGAGGGGGGAGGGGGGAGGACAGGAAGGGGGGAAAGGAGGGGGAGGGGAGAACGTGTTGCGGACGGCCAACGGCAGCGCGCCGGGCACCCGCACGGCCTTGTCGCAGCGCTGCCAACACGCGGGTGCACATGGGGGGGGGGGGCATGCTCCCAGGCACACCCATCATGCACGCTCACAGCAGCTAGCCGCGCAGCTCAGCCAGCTGCACCCCGCCGTCTCCACACCACACCCAGGGCGTGTGGGGTTCTGTTCTACCTAACACTGGAACACCCAGGGTTGGGCTGCGCTAGAGAGCATAGCATCGCAGCGCATCACACCACAGCATGGGCATGATCTATACAGGGCTCAAGGAGGTAGCAGCCCAAACAACCCAACCCCCGGCACACGCGCACCTGCAGCTTGCTGCTCATCTCCAGGCGCGTGAGGCTGCCGCCCCACGCGCCCCATGCCGCCACCTCGTTGGGGTACATGTCAGCGTCCCGCAGCACCGCGGAGCGCAGCGCCGTGAGGTGGGACAGCACCAGCATCTCGTTGGGGATGCCCACCTGCCGGGGCGGGGCGGGGGAGGGGAGGGCGGGAGGGATTGGAGACAAGGGGTTAGGGGCGGGCGTGTGTGTTTCGCCTACCCGGCGCGTGCATGTGCAGCCACGCACAGCCACGGAACACAGGCGCGTGCCGCGTGCGGGTTGGTATTTCTAATGCGGCCCTCAGAGTTGAACACACCATCCGTGCAAGGCGCCGCTGGGCTTTGCTTCCCGCACGGATGCATCCCTACTTTCTTCCTACGCACGACCAGCGCGTCACCAACCCGGGGCGTGTCGCGTGCGGGGTGGTACCCTATCACGACCCTAACTGTGGACACACCGCCCAGCTCCCTCCCCCTCCCCCTCTTCCCCCGCCCAGCTCACCACGTAGTGCACCTCGCTGTACTCCAGGTGGGTCAGGCCCCGCAGCCGGCCCAGACACGTCAGGCCGCCCGTGGCGTGGTTGACGCAGCGCCTGGCAGCGGTGGGCGGCAGGGGAGCACAGAGCACATGGGAGGAGAGGGGCGGGCGGGAGGCAGGACGAGGCGCTTGGCGGCCGAGGGCAGGGCCTCAGGGCAGCAGGTGTGCGAGGAGGACGAGGCCCCTCGGGGGGCGCACACCAGGCAGCCAGGACAGGGCCCGGGGGGCACACCCCACCCGCCGGCCCCGTGAGGCAAGCGCACGGATGCCTGCCCAGTCACGGCCCGTGGCACCAACCCACACCGGCTCCTCCCCAGCCCCACGCCGCCTCTACCCCCGCCGCCACGTAACCACCGCCCCACCCACCGGATGGTCAGCTCCCGCAGCCCCGTCAGCTGCCCCAGCGCCTCCCCGCCGCGGCCCTGGAACGTGATGCCGCTGAGCGTCAGGCTGCACAGCCCGGACGCAGCCCGGACCTGCGGCAGCAGCGGCAGCAGCGGCAGGCAGCAGGCTGGCGCCGCGGGGCAGCGGTTCAGACGGTTGCGGCTGCGGCTGCGGCTGCTGCAGCCCGACCCATGCCGGGGCGCCGCCACCCGCACCCCAACCACAGCGACATGGCACCGCGGCGCGGCACGCCACACCCCCAGTCGCAGCGCCATGGTACGGCATGGCGGTACGGCATGGCAGTACGGCATGGCAGTATGGGATTGCGGTACGGGATGGCGGTACAGGATGGCGCGCACGCACCAGCGATGCGGTCAGTTTCCGTTGCGGTTACTCCAGTCCCACCGACAGCTGCGGTACGGCGTGTGGCATGCCAGGAGCCCAGCCCAGCCCAGCGCAAACCCCACGGCGCACGCACCAGCGATGCCGCCAGGCCGGCCGGCAGCGGGTTGCGGGCTTCATGGCGAGAGGCGTACCAGTCGCGCGGCACGGCGCCCGCCAGCTCGATGTGGGCCAGGCCGCTGAGGTCGACCCACGGGTCGGAGCCGCCATGTGGGTCGGAGCCGGCGGCGGCCGCCTCCGCGCGCTGCGGCGGCTGCCCCGCGATGCTGTGTGGCGCTTGCACGACAGCGGTTGAGGCGGAAGGCGCCGGTGGCAGGGTGAGGTTGGTGAGCGCGAGGCGGCTGAGGGAGGGCAGGTGGCGGCGCAGGGCGCCCATGACCACGGGTGGCAGCAAGCGTCGCGGATCGCGCTGCGCCGCGACGCTGGGGAAGGTTTGGACATCCGGGAAGGCGATGGTGAGGGAGGAGACGGAGGGCAGCGGCGGCGTGCGGTGGAAGGAGTGGCGGGTCAGGTCGGGCTGAGGGATGGTGAGGGTCGAGATAGCGGCGTCGACGCATGCCTTGAGGCGGCGGCACGTGAGGCGCAGCGCGGCGAGTCTGGCGGGCGAGGATGCGAAGCGAGAGATGAGGAGATCGTGGAAGTCGGGCGGGAGGTCGAGCAGCGGAGAGCACCGCTGCGGGGGGGGGGCGGAGGACGGGTCGAAGGTTTGGGTTCGTGGGGATGGTGTGGGTTTGGGAGGTGCAGTGTGCGGGGCGTTGTGGCGGGGGTTAGAGCCTTTGAGGTGTGAGCTGTTGGAGGGGCTGGGCGGAATGCAGTCTGCCGAAGCAGTCACCTGGTCGGCCTGCCAGGCTGCGCCGATAGCAGGCGCATCATCCATCGGCTGGTCTTCCATGTCGGTGTCCCCGATGGCGACTGCCGCCGTGACGAGATGAAAGGGTCGATCGTCAACTTGCTATGCCGGCAGAGTCATTTGCGCCATCAGAGCTGGAACGCCGTCAGTGACAAGGTGTGAAAGCGCTACGGCAGATGTTTGGCGCGCTTGCTGCAAGAACGTGCACCGCTGCTATATACCACTTTGGCTTTCACGACAGCAAATCTGCAGTGATGGCGACACGCAGCAACGCGGCGGAAGCGGCAGAACGACAGAAGGCCCTGCATCGACGTCGGATCACGCTCAGCACGGCGAAGCCGAATTCGTGCTACGCCTGTCACTTGTATAGCACTTGCAGTTTCATGTGTTACTGTTGCTACGGGCACACCTGCCATCTGTGAGCAGCCCTCCCTGCGATGTTTATTCCAGCTTAGCTCGTTGCAGCCGAGTGCCGACTGCTGATTGCTTAGGCCTCATGGAATACAATCCATACGCGTGGGGCGGGCCGCCGGCGCAGGCCCCGCTGGGTCCCTCGGCGGGGCCGCAGTTGCCCTCGCCCGGCGCCCCAGCCTTCGACCCAGCAGCAGCAGGCTACAGCATGCCATACGCCCCTGACGGCCAGCACGCGGTTATGTACGGCGGCATAAACGCGCAGGGCGGCGGCTATGACGGCTATGGGGACGGCCGCTATGCGGACGGCTACGATGATGGCTACGGTGGCGGGGACGGCGGCGGCTATGGCGCCGGCGACGGTTCTGGCTACGACCCGTCCTGGTACCCGGGCGGTGAGTTCCAAAACACGTACTGGGAGGATCTCCAAAGGATATTCGCTCGTGCTCGAAGGATGTTTAGGGGTGCTGGGCTGGCGAAGGTGGCCAGGGCAGCGCGGCGGCGGTGTCCCCTGCTTGCCAGGAGGGCTGGGGCCGCGGTGTGTTTAGCAAACGCGATGCCCCCCGACGACGCCGTCAGCAATTTGGAAACACATGACTGCTGCTGCATGCACGGAGGTGCAGCATGGGTGCCGGCCTGTGCGCTGCCGCCCAGCTGCGCGCCTGCCCGCCCCGCCCCCCATCCCAGGCGGCTACGACGCCGGCGCCGAGTACGGCCAGTACGGTGGCGGCGCTCCGTACGGCGGCGATCCGTCCATGCCGTACGGCAACGGCATGCCGCCGTACGTCGCCGTGGCTCCCTTCACCGGCGGCGGTGGTGCCGCCGGCCCCCGCGGCGGCGCCGCCTCGGCCGCCGGCGCCGCCGCCAGCAACCGCGGGCGCGCGGGCGGCGCCGCCGCCCCCAGCGCCGGCTCCGGCCGCGCGCCCATCCCGGCCCCGGCCCCTGCCGCTGCCGCTGCCCCGTCCGCGGCGCATGCGCCTCAGCCCTACGTGGCGTACCGGGGGCGAGTCAAGGAGAGCGCGCTGGTCAAGAGGGCGGCAGTGGAGGCGCTGTCGGGCTGCGCGGCGCTGTGGCTCGGTGGGTGCGGCTCCGCGGCCGGGTTGGGTAATGCCTCGCCGACGCACGGCGCGGCAGCATCTCCATCCCGTCTTTCCCCTGCCAAACCCCTTCCCCGCCACCCCTCCGCCACACCCTCCGCCTGCCGCAGCCTACCCCAACTACACCGCCGGCGGCCCCACCGGCCTCGCGGCGCTGCTCAGCCCGGCCCAGCTGGTGGCCGCCTTTGTCAGCCGCAAAGTGCAGGTGGGGCAGGTGTCGGCAGGTGTCGGCAGGTGGCGGCAGCCACACCCTGCTGGTGTGCTGCTTGCGCCATTACCGGTGCCGCAACCGAGCACCGTCCGCGAACCGCCCCTGCCTCTGCCCCGTGGAGAAGCGCTCCGCAGCGGCAGCAGGCCGCGCAGCATGCTCCGGCGCCGTCCCAGCCGCGCCGCGCCGTGCCGTGCAGCGACTCAAGCTGCCTTGCTCCTCCGACATGCGACCTCGATGCACCGTGCCGCGGCCTCGATGCTCCGCGACCCGGCCGCAGGGCCACACGCTGCTGGTGGGGCTGACGGAGGACGCCCGCGGCGCGCTGCCGCCCAACGCCGGCACCGTGTCCTCCGCCAGCCAGCCCCTGCTGCCGCCCGCCTTCCTGCGACCGCTCGTCTTCTACCTGGCCACCGCGCACGGCGGCGCGCCGTACAGGTACGACACAGGCCCGGCACGGGGTGTCGTGCGGTGCGGCATTCAGGGCAGGGGCACCGCTCCCTGTGCTGCACAGCGGGCGCTCCGTGCACTGCTGCTACCTGCCGCGAGCGCTCCACCACCCGACCCACCAGCACCCCTTGGCCCCCTCCCGCCCCCCCCCCAGGCCCATTACGCGTGCGCAGCTCGAGTCCGGCCGCCCGCCCCCCGGCTGGGCGCTGCCCGGCAGCCTACTGCAGCCCGCGGAGGGGGCGGCCTCAGCGGGCAGCAGCGGCGGCGGCGGCGGCAGCGGCGGTGGCTCGGGGCCGGTGGGGGCGTGGGACGCGCGGGCGGTGGAGGCGGCGGTGCGGGAGCTGTCGGCCACGGCGTCGCACTGGTAGGGTTGCCAACCACATGAGAGAGAACCTATTCCTGTCAATCATAGTGTTCATGTGACCCACTTGCAAGGTTACACAGGAGCTGTCGGCCACGGCGACACTGGCAAGAGCACGCGGCCTGGGGCGGGGATGCACTGCAGAGGGTGTCCACACAAGGGGAAGGACCTGTCCACACAAGGGGAAGGACCTGTCCACACAGGGGGAAGGACCTGTCCACACAGGGGGAAGGACCTGTCCACACAGGGGGACGACGCACGGGCGGCTTGCTGCCGGGCCAGGGGCCCGCTGCATGTTGCGGGGCCGTGGGCTGGGGGCTGGGGCATGGGTCTGCCCGCTGCCGTCGCCCGCGCGACGCCATGGGCGCTCGCCGCCGCCCGGGGTGCTCCGGGTGCTGGTGCTGCAGCAGCCGGGCCACGCCCCCCGCGCGCCTGCAGGCTGCTCAGCATCGCTCAGCACTGGTCAGCGCTGCTCAGCGCTCGAACTCCCCCGCCTCCCCTTCGCGACCCGCTGACTCCCCGCTCCCGCGCCTCGCCCGCGCCTGCTCATGCTTCACCAACATCCGCCGACCGCGGGCGCTACCCGTGCCCACGCCGTGTCAAACCCTCCTTCCCCCTCCCATGCCCCTGCCCCCCTCCCCGCTCCCAGGCATATGCTAAACCTGTACGCCGACAGCGGGCGCTGGAGCTGCTCCCAGAACCTCTCCGCCGCGGCGCTGCTGACGCGCCTGCCGCCCGCCGCCCCAGCCAAGCTGCACACGCTGGTGCTGGGCACCCGCCAGCAGCTGCCGGGCGGGCTGTGGATCCCAACCTCCATGGTGCTGCCGCTGGGCGCCCTGCTGCAGGCGCTGGCGGCGGGGGCCGGGGCGGAGGGGAGCGGGCCGGGGTTGCGGCTACGGTACGTGCCGCCCAGCGCTGCGGACGTCGAGGCGTTCATCGAGGACGCGGCGAGGGCGGTGCTGGGGAAGCCGGAGGCGGAGGCGAGGCTGGCGGCGGCGCTGCGCGCCGCCGGCCTGGCGGAGGCGGCTAGCGGAGGTGGCGGCGACGCTGCCGCCGCGGCGGCGGCGGCAGCGGCGAGGCTGAGCCCGGCGGCGGCGGCGTTTGTGCCGCCGAAGTCGGCGGCGCAGGTGGCTGCGCCGTCGGCGGGGATGCCGTCGGCGTCAGAGAGAGGCAGCGGTGGCGGCGGCGCGGCAGCGGCGCCAGCGGTTGGTGTGAAGCAGGAGCCGGCGGGCAAGGCATCACCGGTGGCGGCGGAGGCCAAGGCCGCCGGCAGCAAGAACGCAGCAGCGGCGCCGGCGCCGGCGGCAGCGGCTAGCCCGGCCAAGCCACTGGCGGCGCTGGACAAGGGGAAGCCCGGCAACGCAGCGGCGGCGCCGGCTGCTGCCGCCGCGACCAGCAAAGCCCCGGTGCCGGCGCCGGCAGAGGGCAAGCCAGCGGCGCCAGCGGCGGCGCCGTCGCCCGCCGCCACCCGGCAGAGCTATGCGGCGGCGGCGGCAGCCGCCGCCGCCGCAGATGCCCGAGCCGCAGCCGAGGAGGCGCGGGCGCGCGCCGCCGCCGCCGCCGGCGAGGAGGCGCGGCTGCGGGCCGCCGTGGAGAAGGCCGCCGCCGCCGCATCCGCCGTCGGGCGCGCCGCGCCGGCGGCGCCGCCAGGCGGCCCTAGCATGTCCATCCCGGCGCCCCTACCGCAGCCGCAGCCGCAGTCTCTGCCGACAGCGTTCCCTGAGCCGCAGCCGCAGCCGCAGCCGCAGCCGCAGCCGCAGCCGCAGCCGCAGCCGGCGGCGGCGGGCGTGCTGGTCCCCATCCCCACGCCCTTTGTGCGCTTCGAGACGGCCGTGTTCAGGTGAGGCAGCGGGGGCTGTTGGGTGCATGGGGTAGTGGCCGGGGACCATACGGTCGGCCTCTGGCTCAGCCTGCTGCGGATGCGCCGTTGCCCTCCCGCTACGCCAGGGCTGCCCCGCCCCACCCCGACTTCCTTCCTCCCCCCATCACCACCACCTGATCCCAGCCTCTCGCCTACCCACCCGTCCACCCTCCCCCGCCACCTCTCTGCCCGCCTCTCCTCCCCTCCTCCCACTCCTCCTCC
>BDDC01000693.1:1400-47889 GCA_001662425.1 Chlamydomonas sphaeroides
CGTGGCGGGGCCTGTCGGCGAGGGTGGGGCGGGGCCTGTCGGCGAGGGTGGGGCGGGGCGGCACAGCCGGCGTTCCTCGCAACTCCGACGCGCCGCTGCTGCCCCGCAGCGTCTCCGCAACGAGACACACGCCTCCCGCCACCGGGCCCACAGGCGGCGCCGCCCCGGCCCGCACGGCCCCCAACCCCCGCCCCTCCCGCCGCTGCCGAGTGCAGGCGGCACCGCCCCGGCCACGCCCAACTGGGGCCGGGCCTCGCCCTTCGCGGCCGCCTCCTCCTCGGCCGCCGGCCCCTTCTCCACGCCCGTCAGCCCGTCCCGGGTGCAGGCGCCCTCCCGCATGGCCCCGGGGGGCGGCAGGGCCTCCGCCCTGGGGTTCGTGTCGGTCATACCTGACGCAGCCGAAGGCGGGGGTGGCGGCGGCGGCGGGCGCGTCGGTGGCGGCGCCGGCAGGGCCTCAACCCTAGGGTTCGTGTCAGTCATGTCGGACGCCGGCCCAGCGTCTGTCTCGGGCGCGCCGCGAACAGCCGACGGCGCCGACGGCGTTGGGACCGGCGGCGGCGGCGGCGGTGGCGGCGGTCCGGCGGCGGGCAGCCTCAGCGCCTGGGCCTCGCCGGCGGCGCCGCCGCAGTCGAGCTTTGCCTTCGCGGCGCGGCCGCACACGAGCCCGGGTCCCGGCGGCGGCGGCGCGCCTGCGGCGGCGCCGCCGGCGCGGCGGCGGGGCGCGCTGACGGCGGCTGGCTTCATCTGGCAGCGCATGCGGGACATGGGGGGCAAGGCGCCGCCGCAGGTGGGGGCGGCCATGGAAAGGGAGGATGCAGCGACGCCGCGGCTGCCGTACGTCCAGCCTCCCCCAGTGCGCCTCGCGCTGTGCGCTGACCGCCGCCACCTCCACCTTTCGTGTGTGCGTTGCAGGTACGGCAGTGCCTGACGTACGACGAGATCCTGGCGCTCAAGGCGGAGGAGAAGAAGGCGCTGTCGCCCTCTGCGGGGACCGCGGGGGGCGGGCGGCCGGGCACCATTAGCGCCGCGCCCTCGGGCTTCCTGGGCGGGCCGCTCACGCCCTCGCCGCACGGGGGCGCGGGCGGCGGGGGGCTGTGGGACGGCGATGGGCTCTATTCGCCGAAACGCGACTGGTAGGCTTTCTTGGGGGAGATGGGGGAGGATGGGGGAGGATGGGGGAGGGTGGGGGAGGGTGGGGGAGGGGCGGGGCGCTTGCTAGCACTGCATACGTGAGGAAGGGGGGCCGGCCGATGAGGAGCGCGTGCTGGGCGGGCCGAGGAGCGCGGAGGGGGGATAAGAGAGCGTAGCGCACTTGGGGGCCGTCGGCATGGGCAGCAGAGGGGGCAGGATGTTTGTAGCAGGGCGAACGGGCGTTGCGTTATAGGGCGGGCGGCTTAACTGCGCGGGGCCCATGTGTGCACCCATGTACGGCAATGCTGCATGGGGCTTTCCGGGAGTCGATAAGAATGCAGTTCTGGCCAGATGGATATCAGTGCTCCCAAGCACACACATTGTAGCCATGTAACCCGCTTTGATGCAGCCCGTTCTCGCGGGCTGGACGACAGCTCTCAATCTTCTATGAAGGACCTTCCCAGGCATGCCGCCGCCGCCACCTCCTCGACACCAAACCTCCCTCCACGGTCTACCAACATGCTGCGACGCAGCCACGACATTCCACGCCTATCACGGCTGGAGGAGCGGAGGCGCGCCGCCGACGCTTTGACCCGCGCGCTCTTGGGTTGAATGCCTCGCGGCGCTGATGACTGGCACACCTTCGCTTAAGAAACGACATGCTTCTGGTGAGTGGCGGCTCTCGCTATGCCCACATGCCGATTACCTCGCGAACTCGGCTGCCGACAGTCCCTGCCTATGATGCAACATTCCATGCTAATTCTGAAGCACATGAAGAAGCTTTTTCTCTATACCAAGATCTGCACTGAGGCACGGACAGCAGCCCCTCCACCCGCCGCCACCGCGGATGCCTCCCGAACCCGCGTGACCTTATGCTCGCCTCCTTTTGTGCCCACGCGTACCTTCGCAGGTATCTTCGACACGCATGCGTGCGACAAGATGCCGACATGCACGGCCCTTCCGCAGCAGGTTAGTGTCCTAGTGTGCCGGCCGTTATCATCGCACTCCGCACACTTCACGCGAAACACGCACTCGCACCCGGTGCAGAGATGATTAAAACCAGTAATGCCAGTTCTGCTACTGACAACTATTGATGTGAATGCTGGAAGCACTATCTGAGCACCAAGCCGTGCCAAGGCGCTTGCCGCCTCTGGCTCACACGCATTGGCTTTCCACACCACGCCATGCGCACATCCCCTCGCCGGTGCCGCTGCTGATGAGAATTAGCTTCTCATTCATGCGTGTCAGCTGAGGCGGGGAAGGGTGTTTCACCCCGACCTGCTGCTGAATTATTAATCTTCTCTCTGAAGCCACCACCGCCAAGCACATGCCGCACCGCACTCGGCACTCGTGGCCAGTGATTTTAATCTTATATTTGCTACTCTTGAGATCGTTCGATGACGATACTTTCCACCAAGATCGATGAGGCCACAGCCGCACGGCACTGCCACACCCCGCAGCCCCGCCGAATGGCTGACTGACCCCCCCCTCCCGCCTCCCCTTGGTGCCGCCCCACGTAGCGTTGCCAAACGTCCCGTAACAAGCCATGCTACGGGCTCCACGCAGCTACATTCCGGCATTCACTTGGCCGCCCCGATACGAGTCAAGCTGGCGGGCGTCCGGGCTACGACGCGTGTGCCATGTGTGTGGGGAACCCTGGGGCGCCCGCGGGGCTCCGCAATCCTTGTAACGAGCATCACGCACGCAAGAAGCTTCCTCTGTTTCCTCGCGCCCGTCGCGGCCAGCGACCAGGCTGTAGGGCCAGGTCGGCCCGTCCCATAGCCACATCCTCGACCTGGCTGCAGCACATGTCTAGCAGACTCAAATTCTTGTCGGCACAGCCACAGTCCTTTAAAAATTTAACCCTGCCGGCTGCACACGCACCCAACCGGCAGCACCCAGCGCAGCTGCAGCCAGGGGCGCAGCTTCTGGCCTCCCGTGTCGCCCAAGCTCGCTGCCGGCGTCCCGGCTGTGATCGATCCTCCCTGGCGCACCCCAACACGCGCTGTGAACCTTCAAGCTGCGATACCACAGCGCGGCGTAACGTTACGGCGACTGCGACTGCGGTCCGGCTCTCGCTCCCCTGCTCGCGGCCATGCCGAGGCTGTCGGACTACGTGCGTGCGCGCCAGCAGCAGCCCTCGTCGCAGCCGCAGCCGCCGCCAGCCGCCGCTGCGGACTCGGACGCAACGCTGCTTGCGCAGGTGCGGCGCGCTCTGGCCGCGGCGACCCGCCTGCACGGCGCGCCGCCGCTGCCGCTCGCTGCTCCACTAGCACCGGCCCAGCGCCGCCACGGCACAATCCCCTCCTCCCCGGCCACCTTGCGCTTGCGGCCCCGCCCACCGCGCCGGCCCCCCCGCAGCCGTCTGCTGCCGCCCCTGCTCCGGCGCCCGAGGCGCTGCAGGCGCTGCACTCGCGGCACGTGGAGCAGTACCGCAGGAGGTGGGGAGGGTGCAGGTGTAACAGGAGTTAACCTGATACGGTGCGGCCCTAGCCGGCCGTGTGGGCTCCGCCCACAGCAGGGGGCTGCGGGAGGCGGGGGCCCAGGTTGGGCGTTGGGACACCGCCGGACGACACAGCGCTCATGGCATCGGCTGCCTGCCTGCCTGCCTGCCGCACGACCCGCGCCTTGGCCACCCCAGCCGCCGCCACTCCTAGCTGGCTTGAACCAGAGCCAAGCCAACCGACGATGCTGGCTTCACGTCTCCCAACAAACAACGCCCCATGCTGCCCCCCACTTTGCGCGCCTGCCCGCTCCTCCCCTGGCCCCCACCTGCCCGCTCATCCCCCTGTATGCCCCCCACCTGCCGCCGCCGCCGTAGGCTGCGCGACCGCGGCCCCCGGGTGTACCGCCACCCCGACGGCGCCCTGCGGCCCAGCCCGCCGCCCGCAGACCCCTACACCAAGGTGCGGGGGCGGCCAGGGCGCCAAGGGGCCCTCGCCCGGCGGGGCGCCTGACCCGGCGATTACAAGTTCCCCCGGACAGCCACCACCCGGCGATCACCAGCAGCCCCACGCCCCGCTGCACGCCGCTTGTGCCCAGCTTGCTCTGGAGCTCGGGGCCGCGCCCCCGCTAGGTTTGTCCTGCGTCGCCCCGCTGCGAGCACGCCCTGCAATTGCCCCCTCCCCCCACCTGCCTCCCCTGCAGGCCCACCGCGCGCACTGGGGCGAGCTGGTGCAGTACTGCCGTACGAACGGAGGGGACCGCGAGTACGACACGCACGGTACGGCATGCGGTTCTGTCGCCGCCGGCCCCGCGCACTCCAACCCCTGGGCTCCTCTTCTCCCTCGCCTCGCCTGCTCCCACGTGGCTGGCCCCACCCCAGCAGGCTTCTCGCTGCGCTACGGCATCGGGGTACCCCCTGAGGCGCACCGCAAGCTATGCCAGGAGCTGGGTGAGCGTGCGGCCGGGGGTCCGGGGGGCTGGGGGGCCGGGTCAGGGTGCCAGGGGGCCGTGGAGCGCCAGGGGGCCATGGGGCCATGGAGCCGGGGCGCCAGGGGGCCATGGGGCCGGGGCGCAAACGTGCCGGTACACGTGTTGATGGGGTGCTGCCGCTGTCCCGCAGAGCTGCCCGAGGAGGTGGTGGCGGTGCCTCTGCCGCCGCAGGACCCCGACAGCGCCGGCCGGGATGAGGGGTGAGCGCGCTGTCCCGCGGGGAGCGTGGGGTGACCCAGCGGGAGCCCCCACCTCCCAGCTCCTGCACTCACACGCCGAGGGGCGAGCGCACGGGGCGCACCGCATCCGTCGCGCCGCCCATCAGTGGCATCCACCTGCGTCGCAGCGCCGATGCGCACCACGGGGGCTCTCCCCGTGGCCATCCAAGGCCGCCACACCTCCACCCACGACCTCTCCCTGTGCACCCACAGCTAGCGGTGCCCCAACCAACCGTCAGCGGTGCGCTGCACACGGCAGTCCTCTGGCTCACGTCAAAACCCAAGGGCGGGCCCCATCCACCCCGCCCCCCAGCGACCCGCTGGCCGACCCGCAGCACCCCTTCAACCGCGAGTGGCGGCAGCTGGCGGAGCAGGGTGAGCGGGGGCGGTGGCTGACGTGCGGCCGGGCGAGTCCTGGAGCGGGGGCAGGAGGGCGAGTCATGGAGCGGGGGCAGGAGGGCGAGTCATGGAGCGGGGGCGCCGCGCCCCGGGGGGTGGGGGGCATGCCCGTTGCGGCACAGCCTGACGTCGGAGGGTCAGGCGTATCCCTCTCTGAGAGGAGGGTCAGGCGTATCCCTCTCTGAGAGGAGGGTCGGGTGTATCCCTCTCTGAGAGGAGGGTCAGGCGTATCCCTCTCTGAGAGGAGGGTCAGGCGTATCCCCATACATCGTTATTCCACAAAAAGCCTGAGAGGCGCTGAAGTAGCCAGCACGGATATGGGCCCCCAAACGGCCCGCTCGCTGTACTGCATGCTCAGAGCTGCCAATCTCCTAGTGGAGGGCGAATGACACCCCACGCATGCGCCTGGTCCGGCCCCACCCACCCGTGTCCCCCCCTGCCTTGTCCTGGTCCTGGTCCTGGCTGCCTGCCCGCAGTGTTCGGCGCCGCGCCGCACCCCTGGTGGCGGCCGCCTGCAGCGCCCGCGCCCCCGCCGGTGGCGGCCGCGCCGTCCTGAGGCCAGCGCTGCCAGTCGTCAGGCCGCAGCGCGTCAGGACACGAAGCGCCGGGGAGCAATACTTGTCGAAGGACGTCGCGAGGGCCAGAGTGTGGGCCAAGCGCAGTGGGACTCGGACGCCACGGTGCCGGCAGCGGCGCCGCTGGGGGCCCGCGTCGTGGTGCAGCCCTGGTGCGGCACCGGGTGCACCGGGACAGCGGCGCTAGGGCCGGAGGTGCCGGAGGAGTAGATGCTGCCTGTGTGGTGGGCGGGCGGCGGGGCGGGCTAGGGGGTGGTGGAAGGGGTGGCTCGAGGGGCCCGGCAGGCGGAGAGGTGTGCCGGCGCGGCTACGGTGCTGTTGGGCGGTGTGGGCGCGTGTGCGGGTTGGCGGCAGGGGCTGTGGAGGCCGCGTCAGCGGGTGTGGACTGTGGAGGGTGCGCTGTGAGGCCTGGCTGCCGGGCCGTGACAGCCATGGCGAGGGGGGAGAGCGTACGGTAGTGAACAGGGGCGCTGTTCCTAGTTGGCCGGCCGCGGGACGTGGGGCGTGCCGACCCCAGGGGGTGAGGGTGTGGCCGGCCGTAGCATGGCGTGAGTGTGGTGTGGCCGCACAGCGGCCTGTGTCGGGGGCGGGTGTGTGGCTTCGGAGGGGAGGACAGCGGGGTCTGGCTCGGGCGGCTGCCGGGCAGCGCAGGCGGCAGCAGCGGCCCCGGGTGTTGGACGACCGAGGCTGTAGATCCGCGAAGCAAGGCGCGGACGAGCAGGCGTGGCCTGGCAGAAGGGGTAGCAGGGGGCGTGCGTGTCGGGCGCTGTGCGGGGGCGGGGGAGCGACAAAGCAGCGGGGTCAGGGCAGGGTCGCATCGATCCGCGGCAGCCACAGACTCGCACCACAACCGCCACAACCTGCGGCAAGCAACCGTCACACACACCCGCCGACCTCGCGACTTGCAAACCCCGCCGAGTCCGTCGTTTGCGCCTGCTGCAACCTCGCCTGCAACCATGGCTGACACGGCGGTTATCTGCATAGACATGCAGAACGACTTTTGCCTCGCGACCTCGCCGCTGTGCGTCGCCGGCGCCATGGGTTGTCTGCCAAAGTGTCAGGAAGCGATTGAAGTAGCGAGGAGCAAAGGCCTGCACGTAGGTCGCGTGTGACGCGGATGCATCTCGCCATCAGGGAGCGCGAAGTTCACCGTTCGTCACGGCCTAACCCTCGCAGATCATCTGGGTGATTCGCGAGCACGACGCTACGGGTGCGTCCCATTGCGCGAGCGATGACTATCGTGCAGCCCGCCCACGTGACCCCTGCCTCCTGCCGAGCCCCGCCCGGGGCCGCGCCACGGCAGTCTCCTCGTCAACCTGCCCCAGACCCCTCTCGCTCCCTCGTCTCAACCTCCAGATTTCAATGTCCCCAACCCAAACTCTCAACCCCAAACCCCAGGCTGCACTCCTGCGCCGCTCGGCTGCCGCCTCCCGCGCCCTGCCCATGTCACTAGCCCGCCTCCCTGCCTCCTCACCCGCCAGGTGTGGATGTGGAGTACACGAGGGCGCACCTCTTCCAAAACGGAGGCGCGGGAAGCACCGTGCCGGGGACCAAGGGTGGGTGCGGGGGTGGGGAGTTGGGGTCAGCGGGTGGCCTGACTCGTCGGCAGCCGCGCACACACGTGGCGCTGAGCTCATCTCCCCGCACTGGCGCACCGGAAAGCATCCCTGCCTGCTACGCACGGCAAACGCAAGTACGCAACCACTTTCACTGACTTCCACGCTGGTTCTACAGTAAAAGTGCGCAACCAAGGCCCAGGTCGTGCTGCGTGGCGAATGTTGACCGCTATGACCTGGAATTGAAACGCATGCGGCGCTGCCCCGGCGGAGCTGGAGTCGGGAGGGCCTGGCTGCCCTGGCAGCTGAGAGAGCCAGCTACTCGCCTGCGGCCTGGGGCCCGCTTGTGCTGCCGGCGGCCCTGGGCAGCGAGGAATGGCTGGAGGCTGCAGCTGTAGGATTGTAAACTATTATGTATAGCGGCGTTGTGCGACATGCAGTGAGTCCAAAGGCCGCAAGAGCGCTAGGTATCGGTCGCTACCCAATGCACTGGGTAGCGGGTCCAAAGGCCGCAAGAGCGCTAGGTATCCGGCCCTCCACAATGCTCGCCTCCCCCCCATGGCCCTGTGCGTGCCCCCCGGTACAGGCGTGGAGCTGGTGGAGGGGCTGGCGGTGGCTCCCGGGGAGGTGGTGCTGGTGAAGAAGCGCTTCAGCGCCTTCCTAGGCACGCACCTGGACTTTGTTCTCAGGTGGGGGGCCCTACGCCTCATAAGATACATACCCCAACATGCGTGGGTTGAGTGCGTGGGGATGTTACAACTTGTACCACATGACGCCCTGGCGCGGCGCCCACTGCGCTGGGCGACGTTGGGGCAAGGCGCCTCGGACGGCCTGGCCACACCACTGGCAGCGGACCAGGGACATCGCTCACTGTGGACCAGCCCTGCGGGATAAAGGCGGCCTCCGCCTTGCCCCGCCGCCTCGTCCTGGGCGCGTGAGGTCCAGGGTGTGTGCAGGCCCTTGCCGCCGCCCTCCAACCCGTCCGCCCCCTCCACCGCCCGCCACTTCCTCCCACTCCCCGTCCGCCCCCTCCACCGCCCGCCCCTCCCTCCCACTCGTCACGCCGCCCGCCTCCATCCCCTATCTACCCGGCCAGGCGGCTGCGCGTGCGGCAGGTGGTGCTGTGCGGCGTGCAAACGCCCAACTGCATCCGCGCTACTGCGGTGGACGCGCTGGGGCACGACTACGAGGCGGTGGTGCTGAGCGATGCCACGGGTGGGTGGTGGGGGTTGAAGCGGGGTTGGAAGGAGGCGTGTGTGTTTCGTGGCTAGGTGGTTGAGTAGGTGGGTGCCTGGGGAGCCAAAAGTCAGGCTGCGGAGGCCGGGTGCAGGGGCCGGCAGGTGGGCCACGGGCGGACGGATTGCCGCAGCCGCCGGAGCTTGGCCCCCGCCCCTCCTACGAACCCTGCGGCCCTCCCCCCGTTTCCCCCGCTCTCCCCTTTCCCCAGCCTCCAAGAGCGACGCCGTGCAGGAGGCCAACCTGGAGGACATGCGCTGCATGGGCATCGCCACGCCCACCACCGCCGCCTGGGCAGCGGGCCTGTGAGGCACGTGGGGGCCTTTTAGTTTAGGATCAACGTGGACGTCAAAGAGTCCAGCACCTAACACAACCGCTAGCTGTGGGGGTCCTGCGCCGCGGAACCGAGCGGCGCGTCGTCAGGGGGATAGATACGGGGTAATGTACCAGGGAGTGACCACGGGCGTGGTTGGGGCGGGGTGGGGAGCTTTGTCCGGTGCATGCAGCTGGAGCCTTATGCGCTTATGGAGCCGTGGGGGTTGAGCAAGTGAATCCGGTTGGGGCTGCGGCTAGTGGCTATTGCATGTGAGGCGTCGGGGCAAGTGGAGCGCCTGTCGGCTGCGAGCCCGAGGCCACGGGCCCCTGGGCCGCAGTGACGTTAACGTGACCGGCGTGAGCCGGGGCGGGACCGGGAGGCTAGGGCTGGGGTGGTCGTGAGAGCGTGCGAGCGTGCGAGCCTGTGTGTGTAAGTGTGTTGGTGAGCGGAAGCTGCAGGTAGGGCGTGTGCGCTGGGCGTAACGGTGGCTGGTGCCCTGAAGCGAGGAGGCAAGGGCAAGTCGCGGGGCGGGGGTGTGGGGTGGTCTGGTTTGACACGCAGTACGTGGTACAGGATTGGACGCCGCCGGAGACAGTGCATTGATGACTTACTTCGTTGCTCGTAATTACCTGTAGCTGCGTGGACAGGCGCTTGGGGGCTCAATTCGCGCGTGTGCTGAGGCGGCTAGTAGTCGCGGGTTTGTAAGGTCACCTGGAGTTTCCACGGCCGACGTCGCTGCAGCGGTAACTATGGCACCTGTGTCAACTGTGGACGCTGCCTTCGGCGCGCTGCTCGGCGCATTCATTGGCGACTCGTGCGGTGCCGTGCTGGAGTTCAACGACAAGAACAACAACGAGGCAACGGTGCGCGAATTCGAATAAAACGCAGCAGCAATAGCATGGTCGCGCCCAACAGTCGCGCTGCTGACGTACCACGATGGCCCACGCATGTGGCTGCATGCCAAACTCAACCTGGTCAAACAGGTGGACCGTGCGCTGACGATGCCCGGAGGAGGCATCTGGGGCGTGGGCCCAGGGCAGGTGCGCCGACCGCGGCAGCTGCTGCGGCCGACAGAGCCTGCGTGTGCGTGTGCACACGGCGCAACCCCCACATCAGCTTGCGACCTGCCGCACCTCGCCTGCCGCCGACGAGCGACGCGCGCACCCTTGGGCAAGCCTCCCCTTCGCTCAGGCGCCGTGCCCCCGCCCTCCGGCTGGGCAGATCACGGACGACTCGGAGCTGGCGCTGGCGCTGGCTTCGGGCCTGTCGCAGGCGGACCCCCAGGTGCGCTGGTAGCGGGGCAGCGCACCATCGCGCCATGGCACGTGTCACCGCGGGCCGTGTGTCTTACGCGTGATGCGATCTCGTGTCCAGTCGCCCGCGCCGGTACGAGCATGTTCGCAGCCCCCGACCTCCGGGTGGCGTTGGTGCCTGTGTTGGGGGCCGTGACGTAACCGGCCCGTCCTCGCTTCAACGCCTGACCTGCATCCTCATCCTCAGCAGCAGCAGCAGCAGCAGCAGCAGCAACCACCTATCCTCGGTCTCGCGGCCTCGCCCCCAGGCTGGCTTCCCCAAGGAGACCGTGGCGCACGCGTACGGCGCCTGGCTACAGAGCAACCCCTTTGACGTGGGTGCGTGCCGTGAAGGCGCGTGCTCCGCTGGGCCGGGCTGCCACCCTGCGTGGGCATGAGCGCGCTGCCCCACCAGAGCGCGGCTGCCACAATCCTGGCCTCCCACTGACTCTGACGGCCTCGCGCGAACGCGGGCCGTTTCCGCTCGGGCGCGTTCCTCTCACGGCCCGGCTGGGCTGTGTTGCGTGGGCCCATGCCGCCCGTTGTCGGGTGCGGCGCGGCTGCCAAGGCTGCCCCGGCCAGGCTATGGGCTACGTGGAGTTGCGGCCTTGGAAGGCCTGGCGCGTGGCTCCGCGGTTCCCTGGGCCCACGGGGCCAGCGCCCTGGCTGGGTGGCGCCCCGCTGCCGCCGCACTACCCACAGCCCCCCGGCCACCTGCCCCGCTCTTGCTTCTGCTCTCTCCCTTCATGGTCGTCCCTGCCCGCGCTGCCTGCCCTCCTTTCCCCCGCCAGGCAGCACCTGCCGCACCGCCTCCTCCGTCCTGGTCGTCCTCGTGTTGCACCGCCCCGTCACCTGACACGCCCGCCCTCCCTCCCTCCCGCCCCTCGCTCGCCCGGCCAGGCAACACCTGCCGCACCGCCTTCTCTGCGGCCACCCGCCACAACAAGGACAAGGAGGGGCCGCTGGCGCCGCTGATGGCCAAGCAGGCGCAGGTGGGGGCGGGGGAAGGGCAGGGGAGGGGGCGTGGACGGTGGACCTGGCGGGTGTCGTTGTATCGGGGGCCCTTCTGCCCGGGTGGCGTCCAAAGTCATGGCTGGCGGGGTCGCGACGTTGGTCCAGCCGGGCCGCCAGGGTGCCCTCGGGTGTGTTCGAGTGTACGTGCCTGGTTTGTGCCTGCTCGGCCGACCCACGCGCCAGTGCTCCGTGTTGTCGGTGGCGGTGGCGGAGCCTCAAGGCTTGCCCAGGTGCACGGCCCGGATGGGGACGGGCGACGGGCGCCAGCCGCCCTGCGCCCTCCCTCCTCGCCCATGACCCACTGCACACCCCTTTCTCCTCTCCCGCACGCCTCCGCCCCCACCCGCAGTTCAGCAAGGACAGCAAGGCCAACGGAGCGCTCATGCGCATCACGCCGCTGGCGGTGTGGGGCTGCGGCCTAAGCGACCAGGAGCTGGCGGCGGCCGCCATCGCGGACTGCAAGCTGACGCACCCCAACGTACGGCACGATGTACTTGCGCATAGTGTTGTCTGCTGTCATGTTCATGTGGTTCCACGTATCTTCCTTGTGGGTTTTAATTGTGGGCATCTTGGGACTGGCCACAATTGCGGACTGCAAGCTGACGCACCCCAACGTACGGCACGACTGGTGGCGCTGAGATGGGATGGGATGGGATGGTGATGGGGGCCTGGGGCCCAGTGCACGGCACGTACGGCATGCTCCAGGCGAGGGTGGCCCGGCGCACTACGCGGTGATGAGACGGGGTGGGACAGTGGTGGAGGCCCGGGACCCACACGGCAACGTCTCTTTTCCCCGTGTGCTACATGTGTGGGAGGCCGCGTGGGCGATGGCGACGTGCGTGCTGGCTCTGATGGCGACACCCATGGCGAAGCGGGGCCCCCTCACCACCCTGCACTCACCTCCCCTTGCCTGACCTGCAATCCCCTTTCCCTCGCAGGAGACGTGCCAGCACTGCAACGCCATCTACTGCATTGCCCTGAAGCACCTCATAGTCACGCCCGGCGACGCGGAGGGCGCGCTGGCGGCGGCGGTGGCCTGGTCCGATGCCAACGCCTGCGCCGAGGTCCGCGGCTGGCTGGCTGACGCGCTGGGCGACGCCGCGGGGCCGCCCGCCAACCGCCTCATCGGCTTCGTCAAGTACGGCTTCTGGTACGGCATCCGCCACCTCAAGTGAGTGTACGGCGTGTCGTACGCGGGAATACGACACCCAGCCGGGCGATGAACAAGAGGTCAAGAGCCGAAACCCGGCCCACACAAACCATAACCCGTGGCTCCCCCACCCCCGCCCTTCTCCCCCCTGTCCCCACCAGGCTGCGCACGCCCTTCACGGCCGCGCTGCGCGAGACGCTGCTGCTCAAGGGCGACACCGACACCAACGCAGCCATTGTGTGCGGCCTCATCGGGGCCCTGCACGGCGCGCAGGTCATGGGGCCGGGGGCGGGCCACCAGCACCCTAAGGCACAGCTCGCCAGCTGCTAACAGCACACCTGCAACTTATCATGCAACGTAAGCACACCTACCGTGTGGCTCGTGCTAGACGTGCTTGCTGAAGCAACTTTGCAACCTCACCCGCAGGAGCTCCCGGCCCACATGACGGCGGCGGTGCTGTCGCGGCAGGGCCAGGCGGAGGCACGGGGGCCCAAGCGCCCCGACTGGCTGCAGCCGGGCCGCCTGCCGGCCGTGTTCCGGCAGCTCTGGCAGCGGTGAGCGCCCGGCACCTAGGCACCTAGGCACCTAGGCACCGACCCCAGGCCGCGGGGCGCAGGCGCTGCTCCCGCCATAGACGGGTGTTGGCCTTGTGGACGGCTTGAGGGCGGGGCAGCCGGCAGGCGGGGCCTGGAGCCGACCGGATGGCGGCTCGGGATCTGGCCGCAGCTGAGGGGCCGGGCCGGTGCGGTGGACTGCCGGGCTGCCGCTTAGCAACCGCTGTGGCGCCGATCCGCCCGCGAGGTCGCATCGTGCGGGCCTCGCGCGGGCGGCTCGCGGGCTATGGCGCTACATTTCTGCCTCCGGCTGGCCACAGCGCGCCTGCTGTCCCGAGTTCCGGCCTGCCTGCCGTTTCCTGCGCATGCCGCTCGGGGCCACGGGCGAGGAGGTGGACCTCCACGCCCCGGCTTATATGACTGATACAGCTTTTAGCATACATGTACTTTGACACTTTGATAAAAGTTGGCACCCAAACCACGCAGGGCCACGGGCGAGGAGGTGGACCTCCACGCACTGGCAGGGGTGCCGCAGGCGGAGGCCGTAGCGGCGGAGGCCAAGGAGGTGGCGGCGACGGCGGCGGCAGCGGCGGCGGCGGCAGAGCCGCCGGCAGCAAACGGCGCTGCGTACCGGTACTGAGCCGGGGGAGGTGGCGGGCGGCGGCGGCGGCAGTGGGGCCAGCAGGGGGTTGGGGACGGCGGGGAGTGAATCATGACAAGTAGGCGTGGCCGGTATGATAGTTGCGGGCGGAATGAGCAGTGAGCATCAATATCCTTAAGGGCAATGGACATTGGGTGCATTGTGGAGACGCGGTGAGCAATGGAGAGGGCAGGGGGAATATGAGCGAGGCCGGCGCAGTTGGAAGCGGAGGGGGGATAGCATTTCTCGCGAGCTGGCCTGCGCGGACCTGAGCTGAGCTGCCATTCATCCCCACGTGTCAGTCATCCATGCACGTCAGCGGTAGCGACACGCCGCGCGGGGAGGGCGCGTGCGCGACCGCGGCCTCTGTGGCTTGGCTGCGAGAGGCGTGATGCGTGCACAGTGCGTGAGGCCAAGATGAGTGACGGCGGCTGCTGGGCCGTAGGCAGGTCATGGCGACTGAAATGCGGCGAGGTGCGGCCGGGTGCAGAGTCGCAGGCACGGCCCAGTGCCCAAGGGCACCGCCTGCGCACGGCCCAGTACTGGTGCCGCAGGGCCGCGGCGCTGCGCCCCCCAGGGCATGACTCCAGCTGTGCCGCACTGCCGCAGGCCCACAGAAGGGGCCTCGGGCTGCCGGTGTGCCGGGACTCGGCGGCAGGGATGCGGGCACGCTAGTTCTTCAGTGAAAGGCATGCGCGACTTCCAGCTGGTTGTTGGTCGAACGCAGGTCGAGGTGTCGGGTCGAGGTGTCGGGTCGAGGTGTCATCAGGTGGAGAGGGCTGCGCCCCGTGGCGGTCCCGCGGCGGCGTCCCTGAGTGTTGCAACGAAATAACGAGGTCACAGCTTGCCCGAGGCACCCTTGCAACGAACAAAGACGTCGCATCTTGCCCGGGGCACCCTTGCGCTCGCCTTGCTCCAGGCACGTAAGCCTTCCCCGCCCGCCACAGTACACCCGCTGTACATCCGCCGCGCGCACATGCCCTGGCCGCGGCCACAAGCCCCGCTCTGCTTTGCACCGCCGCATTGATCGCACCGCCCTCCTCTCCTGCCCCCGTCCATGCAGCACACCGCTCCCCGCTCCGTTCCCAACTACCAAACGCCGCCCCCGCTGCACAACGGGGCGATGGATGCCTCTGAACGCACGGCAAACACTCCAGCACCGGCCAACCTGAGGATTGCAGCGGGGACGCGAAGGGACATCCGCCGAGGCATCGCACCCACCCGCGATCGCCCGGCATGCCCTCAGCAGGCCACAGCACGCCGCAACCACGCGGGCCGCCGCTGCCCGCCAGCGCGCTCCCGGCCGCTGCTGCCCAGTCGCGGGCTGCTCAGGGGCCGCTCAGGGCGCCACCTTGTGGACCGCGATGGGGCTGTCCAGCGGCGTGAACTTGAACACCGCCAGGTCGCTGTCCAGGTACAGCACCTGGGGTGGTGGTGGTGGTGGTGGTGGGCGGGCGTTGGTGTGTGTGGGGGGGGCCATGTGGGCGGGGGTTTAGGGGAGGGCCCAGGTGAGGGGACGACACCGCCTGGCAGCCAGGGCGGGGCGCGCGACCTATTCCGCAGGGGCGGGCAGGGCCAAGGGCGGCTCACCGGGAAGACCGCCAGCTGCGGGAAGAAGGCGGCGCGGCTGCGGGGGGTGGGGGGTGCGGGTTGGGTTGCGGCGTCAGGCCGGGGCAGGCGCAGGCCGGCACTCAGCACTTGGCAGGCGCGCGAGCATGCGCTGCTGCGGGGTCACATGCACGCACGCACGCATGCTGAGCGGGTGGGCGGCCCCAGCCCACCCACCCGATGGCGCCGATGAGTCCGTCGGCGGTGAGCAGCGAGGAGGAGGCGTCCTCGGGCAGCTCGGCGCGCAGGCTGTCGGCGCCCACGTCCACCCAGAACTGCGGGGCAGCGGGAAGGGGGCAAGGGCGGAGGCACGTGGGGAGTTGCCGGTACGGGGCGCGTTGGGGCGCGGTGTGGTGAGCCGCGCGGCAGCGCCCCCAATACCTGGTCTCCCATAACCACGGGCCGCATCGCGCCTCCTCTTGGCGGCGGCTGCACACCAGCATACGGTACCGTAACCCCTCCGGCGCCGCGCGCCGCGGCCCCGCCCTGTTACCTTGTCAAAGTTGACCTCCACCGCGTCGTCGTACTTGCGCATCATGGTGCCTGCAAGACCGCACCAGGGAGGGGGCGGCGTGCGGGAGGAGGAGGGGGCCATGGCGGGGCATGGGTGTGGCAGTGGGAGGGGCGGGGGCGCGCATGGGTGCGGGCAGGGGCGCGCATGGGTGCGGGCAGGGGCGCGCATGGGTGCGGGCAGGGGCGTGGCGCGCCATGGTACGGCGGGGGGTGTCGGTATGGTCGCGGGTGAGATGCGTGAGGGCGAGGCTGGGCAGGTGCGGGCAGGGGTCCATGGGCGGAGCGGGGGCGCTGCAGCGGCAGTCCTGGCGCCTTGCCCCCGGCCCCTCGCCGGCCCGCCTCCCGGCCCGGCCCACCAGAGGAGCTGAGCCAGCCCTCCCCCAGCAGCGAGTTGGAGTACTTGACGTTGGACACCAGCCTGGGTGAATGGGGGGAGCGAGGGGGAAAGGAAGGAGGGCGGGAGAGGGTGAAGCGGCGAGGGAGTGTCAGCTTGCTGGCAGGCTGCGAGCCGCGGGCTGTGAGCTCGGGCCGCAGTGGGGTTGCGCTGTGCGAGCGCAAGGGCAGGGTTGCGCTTCTAGATCGAATCGCAGAGCAAGCTGTGAGCTGTACGTATGGAAGTGCACGTGGGTAGCTCATCGTCAAGCCCAACCCCAGCCAAGGCCCCACCGCTGAGCCCGCACCGCCCCCCGCGCCGCCCCTAGCGCTGCTCCGCTCCCGGCCCCGGCCCCGGGCACTCGCCTGCCGCCCGACAGGCGGTACTGGATGGGCGAGAAGCGCGTGCCCATCACCTGGGGTGGAGGATGGGGTGGCATGTGGAGGGGTGGGGCCAGGCTGGGCCGTGCAGGCGGGGAGATGCCGGCTGCCAGGGCGAGGGCGTGGGGCCGCAGGGCAGTGCGGGGGCGCGCTGCTGCTCGTGCACTGCTGCAGCGAGCCGGCGCGAAATGCGGGGTGCGGGAACCCGCCCCACCCCACCCCACTCGGCTCACCTCCGACATGCGGGCGATGTGGGGCGCATAGAACACCTGTACCGCGTTAAGAGAGGACAGGCGGAGGGGGTGTCAGTTGCCTGCCCAGGCGGGGGACTAGGCCGAGCGCCCCGACGGCAACACCCCCGACGGGGTCGCGGGGCAGTGCATAGGCGAGAGGGGCCTTGCGCTAGGCGTTGTCGCCCGCCGGGGCCCGGCGGGGAAGGGCATGAGGGTGAGGCGGCGATGGGGAGGGGGCGGGCGTGGCTGGCGCACCTGCCACGTGCCCTGGCCCAGCTCCACCGAGGAGTTGCCGGGCGCGGGCGTGGGGTTGGCGGCAATGAGCTGCTTGACGGCGGGCGCGAAAGCGTCGCTGCCGCTGTAGGTGTCCATGCCCTCGCCCAGCAGCTGCAGCACCTGGCGGGAGAAGGAGGGGGAAAGAGGAAGGGGTGGCGTGTGTGTGTGTGTTTCGTGGAAGGTGGGGCCGAGCGGGGTTGAGGTGGGCGTTGAGGGGAGACCGGCTGGGAGGATGGGCTAGCGCCCCCTGTCTATACCCCAGCACACTGCACGTGTCATGCCGTGTGCATTGTGCTGGGAGGTAGGAGACGCGGCTGCTGACTGTGGCGTGGGGCTTGGCGGGGCGAGCAGGCACGCACCCGGGCCCGGCCAGTAAGCGGTGCCGACGGGTAGCCCGTAGACCCGTAAACAGAGCTGGAACTATTTCCGGGTTCGTAGTCAGCAGCAGCGACGACCAAGGTCGGCCGAAGCTGTGCAGGTCGCGACTGGTGACCGATGAGCGAGGGTGCGACGAGTGGACAAGAACGCATCCGGCAATTGGCAGGCCCCACTCGTAGCGAGCGCATTTGAAGGCTAGACTGCATTGTTGTTGTGGGTATTGTGCGGTTGGGCAGAGAAGCTACGTAGGCAGCAAGCGGCTCAGCGGTCAACAGTTCACAACACGGCATATGGCTGCGTGCGACTTGTCAACGTCGAAATGTTGTGCTCAGGAAGCACCCAAGAAAGGATGAATGAGGGATTTTGCGATCCGGCACCTGGGCGACAGCTAGCGCATTGGAGTCGCCGACCTTGCACACACCAGTCCAGCAAACCAGGCGCATACAATCTTTGGCGGATACGTGACACTGCCGCACGCACACCGTTGCATAACGCTCTCCAGCAATGCCGCGGTCCCGACGAATGTAGGGCAGCTGCACACCATGGCCGCGCCTGCGCTCCCGCTGGAGGGATGCTGCATACATGTATGGCAGCGCGTGGATGGGGACGGAGCCGTGATCAACGCCATCAACGCAAAGCTCAAGGCGCTTGGTGCGAGGCCAGCGCCGCGCCTCAGCAAGGAGGTCACGCACGTCATCTTTCAGCGCAAGCTCCAGTCCACGGCAAAGGAGCGGCAGGTGGAGGATGCCGACCTTCGGACAATATATAGCCGTGTCGGCAAGGTGAGACCCTCCAACCCGTTCCGAGCTCTACCGCCCCGCTGCGACAACTTGCTTGGCATTGCTTACCCAGCCTGCCCCCGGATGCTGCGCAGACCGACCCTCCGGTGTATGTTGTATCGCCGCTGTGGCTCCAGCACTGCCAGGATGCGGGCACACGCTCCAAGGTACTGCGTGTGCCCTACCTTCACCATGCACCTCTTCATGCTCGCACCACACCCGCAACACACGCCGTATTGTGCTCGCCAACAGGAAACTCGGTACCTGGAGCGCCGGCCCGCCGACCCCATCTTCCTTGTATCCAGCCCCAACAAGATAGGTGAGCAAACTATCCCCACGCCTTACCCCCATGAAGAGACGGCTGACCCAGCGCCTCGCCAGCGGGGCGCGTGCTGAACACCGCCCCTCCCTCCCTTCGCCCTTGGCCTGCAGCATCCGGGGGCGCCAAGCGCAAGCGCAAGTCGGTGGCGGCCGCCCGGCCGCGCGAGCTGGTGGAAACGGCAGACGTGGATGACGCCATCTTCAGCAGTAGCCAGCAGATCAGGAAGCTCAACACTGACGAGCCCTACGGCGGCGGGCCGGGCTTCGGCGGCGCGAGGCACCACGGCCGTGCTGATGCCCCGGACGCCGCTGACGACGGTGAGCAACCGCGCGCCCCAACGCAGGGAGCTGCACTCCGTTCAGGTTTGCGTGACCGCCCTGTGCTGGCTTACGCCCGTATTGGCTTACGCCCGTGTCGCGTGTGCATACCCGTGCCGCAGACGAGGAGCGCCCAGCCAAGGCCCCTGCGTGGCTGGGCATTATGGGGCCCCGGCCAGGCGAGGCGCCCGCGCAGCGCCCCGCTTCCGCAAAGCCCAGCTCCGGCGCAGGCGGAAGCGGCAGCGCGGGGCACGCTCGGGGGGCCGCGTCGACGCGCGGCGCGCCGCCGCTCGTCGCCGGGCGCAGCACGCTTCGGCAGCTCCCGCTTAACTTTGCAATCATTCCTAAGCCCAAGCCGCCCCCGGCTGCGGGCGACGCAGCGGCGTCAGCCCCCGTGCCGGCGCCAGCGCCCGAGCAGGCAGCCGCAGCAGGGGCTGCCACTGCGGACGGCGTGCCGCACCCGGGCGGCCAGTGCCATGCCGCACAACCGGCCCCTACTACCAGGGTGCGCTTCCAGGACGAGGAGGACGCCGATGTTGAGATAGTGCCCGCAAGCACCCGCAAGCAGCCCGCAACTCGGGCTACCCCGGCAAAGTACGAGCACCCCCTGGCGGCGCAGCGGCTCGCGCCGCCAGCCGCAGTACCTTGCGACGCCACGGCGCCCGGCGACGGCGGTGGCGCGCCAGCGGTCTCGCGGAGGCGCGGCTCGACGGAGGCCGGTGGCAAGCCAGCCAGCGCGCAGCGAAAGCGGCGCGGCTCGACTGCAGCCGCAGCCGGCGGCCAGGTCGCCGTGGCCGAGGATGCGGCGGCTGTCGCAGCTGGCCGGCCAGCCCCGGCGCCGCGCTTTCCGCCGCTCACGTGCCTAGTGGTGTCGAGGCCGGCCAGCGCGGCCGCTGCTCGACCCCCGGCAGGGCCAGGAGAGGGCGCGCCCGGCGGCAGTAGCGTTGTCGGGCCCGCTGGGGAGGCGCCGCAAGCTGGCGCCTGCGCTCCGGGCGGCACTGCGGCTGTGATCGCCGCGGCGCCAACAAGCCTGCCACCCTCCCGCTCGTCCTCACCACAGCCGCTGCGAGCAGCTGCGGGCGCGGCTCCTGCCACGGCCGGGGCCGCTGGGGGCCCTCCAGCGCCCAGCAGCCTCGTCGCCGCCGCTGCGGCGCTCGCGGCGGCCGTGGCTGGCGGCATCACCGGCCGCCGCAGCTCCCGCTCCTGCGCCGCCACGCCCCTGGCAGCCGCCGGAGCGCCCGGCCGCAAGCGAGGCTCGGCGGCCGGCCTGACACCCAACGCCACGCCGGCGCCGGCGCCGCTGCGGCTCACGCCCGCGGCCCTCGTCATGCCGCGCCTCAAGCCGCCGAGCAGCGTGGCTGCCGTTGGCGCCGCCGCGTCCCGCTCGGCGACGGGCACGCCGGAGGCTGGCGGCGGTGAGGCCAGCCTCGCCGCGGCTGCGGCGGACGGCGCGGGGGCCGCTGCAACGGCCCAGGAGGCACAGGAGCAGGTCGGCGCGGCCGAGCAGCGCGCTCTGCTGCCGCCCCAATCGACACGCCGGGGCGGAGCGGCGCGGCGCGCAGGGCTGCCTCCCACGCCGCCGCCACTGCACCTAGTGCAGATGGCCGCGGTCGCTGCCGGCGGGGGACCCATCTTGCAGCCTGCACCCTCGCCTGTCGTCGCGCGGGCCGCGGCCGTGGCGTCTGCGGCTTCTGGGCCGCTCAGTGACGGCTGTCAATCGGAAGCGGAAGGCGCGGCGGCAGCCGCTGGCATGGGGTCGCATCGGAAGGGCCAGCGCGCGGCGGCGCCCCTCGCGCTGTCGCCCGTCGGCCCCGCGGCTGCAGCCGGCGGCGGTGGTGGCCCCAGCGGCGCGACCCCAGGCTCCGTCTTGCGGCGGTCTGCTCGCATCGCGTGCTCGCCCCTCGTACTGCCAGCTGCCGACGGCGCTGGCCCCAGCAGCACAGGCGCGGGGGCCGGGCCCTGCCCGAGCGCGGAGGCCTGGACGGGCTTCCAGCTACGGCAAGCCCACGCGTCGCCTGCGCGGCGTGCGCCAGCAGACAACCGCCTCGGCGCCCAGCCGCCGGCGAGCACAGCTGCCCAGCCGGCGGCGGCGAGTTGCATGGGCGCAGGCCCAAGCGATGGCTGTGCCGCTGGGGCCCAAGCGCCCGGCACCGGCCGGCGGCGGCAGACGCGTCGGCAGACCGATACCGAGTTCGGCATGGCGGAAGCTGCGAGCGTGCAGGAGGAGTCCCTCGGGCCCAGGGACACGCCGCCGCTGGGCAACACCACTGCCGCTGCGCTCGCGCGACGCGAACACCAGCAGCCGCCTGGGGGAGAGGGCGGGCGCGAGGCCGCCGACAGCACCGCGGCTGCGGCCGCGGCATGCGGCGGCCGGCTGCTGCGCTCCGCTGCCAAGCGGGCCTCCGCTAGGAAGCAACATCGGCAGGCCGCCACGGAGGCTGAAGACGCACAGCCTCCCCTCAGCCTTTCCCACCAGGCTCTGCCCGATCCCGGGCACGCAGGCGTCTCGGTGGGCCCGACTGAGGCCCTTGCCTCGGGCGCCGCAGCCGCAGCCATCGAGGAGCAGCCCGGCGGCGCCTGCGCCTCGCCGCCGCGCGCTGCAACCAGCACCGCGGCGGCGGCGACGGCGGGCACGCCGCTGACCAGTCCGCAGTACCGCACGCGCTTCCAGCGCCGCCGTTTCAGCCGCTTTGGCGTCAACCTGGAGCACGTGCCGCCCGGGGCGCCGCTGCTGCTGCAGGCCGACGGCACCGCGCAGTTGCTGGCGGGCGCCGGCTCGCCGCAGGGCGGGGCGGAGGGCGGAGCCGGGGCTCTGGCGGTGGAGGCTGAGGGCCGGGAGAGGCCGGACGCCGGCGGGGCCGAGGAGGAGGAGGAGGAGGAGCGTGAAGCAGCGCAAGCGCAAGCGCAAGCGCAAGCGCAAGCGCAAGCGCAAGCGCAAGCGCAAGCGCAAGCGCAAGCGCCAACGCCCCGGAGCGTGACCAGGTGGGCTCGGGTAACCGCATGCATGAACGCTGAACATGCAATTCCCGATATGATGTACTGAGTCAAGCATGACCAGGTGGTGGACATAGACGGGCAGCGGAGGGGCTGGAGGGGCAGCGGAGGGGAAGGCCTCGGGCCTTCGCTCAGGCTGCGGTTGGGGCTCTGGGCCGGACTGGGCAGCATGGCGCTGCCAGCGGCGCACCCGCGCATGGGCTCACGCCCCGGCGTGCCCCATGCCAATGCAGGTCCAGGCGGAGGGCTCTCACGTTCGAGCTGGCAGCCGCGTCCGACGCGCAAGGAAGTGGCGAAGCCGACGTTGCGGAGCTACGATGCGAAGCTGCCGGCCATGGGGGCGCGCACGTGGCCCCTGCTGGCGGGGCAGCCGCTCTGCCGCTGCCTGCAGCCGTGCCGCTGGACGCGCCAGCCGGCGACGCCGGGGCCCCGGCGGCCGAGGCGCAGGCGCCGCAACAGGCGCCCTCGCCCGCTCGCGCCCTGCGCAGCACGCCCTCCCGCGCCGCTCGGGCAGCTGGCGGCGCCCAGGCGCCGCCGCCCTCGCCGGCAGCGCGGGCGCTGGCGGCCGCGGCGGACGTGCCGCCGAGGGCGCTGCCCGCGGTCGCTGAGGCGGACGAGGAGCCGACCGCAGAGCCGGATCCTGCCGAGGCCGCCGACGAAGCTCCGCAGCGCGCTGGGCTGCAGGTGGTCGGCCGGTCATCAGATGGGGCCTCGCAGCAGCCTGCGGGCGGCGCCGCCGGGGCGCCCAAGCCCAGCCCCACCAGCCTGTTCCGCAAGCGCATCCTGGCGATGGCGGGTGCCGACGCCGCCGGGACGGGGCCCGGCAAGGCAGCCCCGCGGCCGCCGGGGCTGCCGCTGGGCTCCGCGCCGAGGCCGAGTGCGGCCGCGGCCCAGGCGCCCGGGCGGAAGCGCGGCGCCGCTGAGGACGACGCGCCGGCGGCCCCTGGCGCATCGCCGCGGGGTGCGGGCAAGCGGCAGCGTACATCCGCCGCCGCCACGCCCGCACCAGCACCAGCCGCCGCCGCCACCGCCACGCCGGTACCCGAGCCAGCGGCGGCCGGCGCAGCGGCAGGCGCACGGGCGACAAGCGCCAGGCGACCCGCCTCGCGCAAGCCGCGGAGCGCCGCCGTCACGCCGGCCGCGGCCCTCGTCACCGGCCCGCTGGCCAGCCGGCGGCCACCCTCGGCTACGCTGACCACTACGCCGGTCGGCTCGCTGCAGCTGCACCCGGGCATCGCCGCCACGCCCGCCGCCGGCAGCACCGCGGCGCCGACGGTGCCGGCAGCACCGCCGCTGGGGCTGTTCCCCCGCGGCAAGGACCACCCGCTGCGCGCGGGCGTGCGCTACCTGGCGCACACCTGCCTGGAGGCGGGGGCGGCGGCCTCGGTGACGGCGGCCATCCGGCAGCTAGGCGGCGCACGGTGCGACGGGCCGTGGCAGCGCGCACTGTGCACAGGGCGTGGCGTATTGCTGACGGGAAGGGGCAGGGCAGGGCACATCCCTGGCGCCCTGGCGTGCCGTAGCCCAAAACACGTTCCTCCATCTCCCCGCCCTGCCTTGCCTTTCACCTACCCAGGCTGTGCACGCCCGGCTACGAGGACGGCCACATCACGCACCTGCTGCTGCCGCCGCAGCCGCCGCAGCAGCGGCGCACGCTCAAGGTGCTGCTGGCCATAGCCAACGGGGCGGCCTTCGTGTCGCCCGACTGGCTGGCGGCCTCGGCGGCGGCGGGGCACTGGCTGCCGGAGGACGACTTCCGAGCCGAGGTGCGCCGCGCGTGTGCGATAGCCGCCAGCGCGCCGCGCAGGTGGCCGATTGCGGAAAGGGACGAGTGTCGCCCTTGCTGTGTCGTGGAGATCTCAGACCTGGGCAGGGCCTGCGAGGCGCCCTGCCCCAAGCCTAACCCCAAATCCGCCTGCCCCGGCGCAGGGGCCGTACGCCGCCACCGCCGACGCCGTGCGCGCCGGCCTCGCGACCCAGCAGCAGCAGCAGCAGCGGCAGTCCGCCGCAGCTCCGGCTGGCGGCGCGGCGCAGCGCGGGCCGCCCTCGCCGCGCGCGGGCGTGGCCGTCAAGCCGCTGGCGGGGCGGCTGGTGGCGGTGCACCTGGCCAGCTGCAGCGGGGCGCGCATGGTGGAGGCGCAGGCGCGCAAGGGTGACGTGGAGAAGCTGGTCGTGGTGGGTCGGGGGCGGTGCTCAACGGCTGGGGGCGGGGCCCGGGGCACCAGGTGGATGTCTGCATGGGCGCTGCCACTGTGGGGCGCTCCCAGGGCACTGCATGCGCAGGAGCGCGCCTGCCTCTGGATGGGGCCCGTCCCCCGTTGGTACCTCGCTACCTCGCCACTGGCCGCCAGGCTGCCACCGCCCACCTGCTCGCCGCGTGCGCGTCCGCAGGCGCTGGGGGGCCGCGTGGTGCCGGCCCGCTCAGCGACGCTGATGCTGCTGGTGGGGCCGGCGGCGGCCGCCGGCGGTGCCGCGGCCGAGCGCCGGCCGCGGCTGGGCGGCGTGTGCCCCGCGGGCGCGGCGGTGGCGAGCGAGGAGTGGCTGATGCGGCTGGCGGAGACGCACGTGTGGCAGGAGCCCACGGCGGCGGGCCACTGACGTGCGCGCGTGGGGTTTGAGGGCGTGGGGAGTGGTGGCGGGTCTGACAGATGCAGATGGGGAGAGGGGTGGGTGGGTCAGGAGGTGCCTCCTGGGGCGGTGGATAAGGTGTGCAGAGGGAGGCCCAGCTTTCGCGTGGGAGGCAGGAATGTGCTGGGTTGCGAGCGGCGTGATAAAGGAGAGCGGGTGGGCAGGGCGCTTCTGGCGCTCGGGCAGCGGCCTGGGCGCGGGGGTATGTGGCGGTGGCGCGCGCCGGTTGCGGTGCGGGCAGCTCGGGGCACGGAATCCGCCCAGTTCGCGACCTCGGCTGGGGCGCTGGCGGATGTCCTGAGACCGATGCGCGCTGCTGCAACACTTCACGGAAGCCTTTTACCGTATAACCGGTATGGAAGCAACTGGAGGATTCACCGTAGCCTTAACGCAAGCTGGTCACGGTTACAATGTTGGTTCTGCAATCCATGCGCACCTATGCGCTCTTGCCACGCCGTCACGTTCACTTGTGTATCCCCTTGGGTTCTTGGCTCGGCGACTCTTTCTTTACGCTACGTGGCCACCACCCTCAGCCAGGTTGCACGTTTGTTGGGCCCATGCACACGACAGCTGGACCAGAGCCCTGCAAGCTGCCGCCCAGCGCCAACACCACATGACACACAGCAGCGGAGCCGTGCGCGGAGTATCGGGCACCCACCCACCCGCCGCAGCAGCCCTTGCGGCAGCCCCTGCACGCGTGTGCGCCTGTCGTTCCGTGCACGCAGTTCCCCACACAGCGATCACGAAATGTCACGACTTAGGAGGCCCCAGAGCCCTGCAATCCTGAGGAGGGCCCAATACAGTCCGACACCAGCATGACGCAACTCCCAACCCCGACCTCCATCGCCAACCACTAGCGCCACGTCCTTGTGCTCGCCGCCTCGCCCCCACCCTGCCCCGCTACCGGCACCTACTACCGCCACCCTACTGCTCCGCCTCCAGGTCCAGGCCGTAGCTGTACTCGGGGCCCGTGGGCGGCACGGGGCCGAAGCTGTCCCACGGCGACTCCACGATGCCCAGCGCGCGCCGCCGGTTGCGCAGGATGGGCACCTGAGGCGGGAGGGAAGGGGCGGCGGGAGGGGGCACGAGGCACGACATGATGCGTGCAGGGCCGCAACACAACGTGGCGTGGAGAGGGACGCGACACGACGACATGGGCGACGCCACCGCTGTACGTTCAGGAACTGACGCCGGGGCGGGCTGTCTCAGCTAGCCCCGTCGTGTGCAACCCCAGGCATCCACGGCCCTCCCCCAGCGTCCAAGCACCCTCGTCAAGCTTCCGGCTAGCGCCGCGGTGCCACGCCTTCCTGCGCATCCCGGCCGACGTCCCAAGCGCTCGAGCCCCTGCCTCTCGCAACAACCGCGCCGCGCCCTGCCCCTGCCGGCGCCCCCCGCCCCTCCTCCCCACGCGCCTGCTCCCAGCCCAGCGCCACGCGCAGCCGCTCCAGGCGCGCCTCGTTGCGGCCCAGGTCGGGCAGGCCCTGCGAGCGGGCCGAGGAGCGCAGCACCACCTGCCCGGGCGGAGGGGGGCAAGGGGGAGGGTCAGGCAAGGCGGGCGGGGCCGGCGCCGCGGCAGGGCAGCAAGCTCCACGGCACCGTATTGCGGCAAGGCCGAGAGATGAAACCTAGGGCTTGCCGGCGTGCTGCAGCCCACGGCCCACAGCCGCGCGACGCTCGACGCGCATGCCCTAGGCAGCCGCATCGCCCTGGCTCGCCGCTGCCGATCTGGTGCCCACCAGCAACATGGCCACCCTTGCGTCAGCTCGTCAGCAGGCGTGGGACGCCGCCCGCGACGCGCACGCCCTGGACTGCCCCGTGCGCGCCGCCGCCGCGCACCGCCTAGCGCAGCGCACCGCCCTTGCGGCCGGCCCGTGCTGGCAACCGTCGGCCCTCTGCTCCTGGTCCGCTCATCAGCAGGCAGGGGAAGCCCCTTGCCGCGGCAGCGCACCGTGTTGTCGCCGGCGGGCAGCAGGAACTCCACGTCGTCGGTGCCGCCGAGCACGCCGCCGCCTCCGCCGCCGCCCTTGCCGCCAAAGGTGGCGTACACGTAGCCGAAGGCGGGGCCGCTCTCCTGCCGCTGCACCTCGCCGCCTAGCTGCTGCACCGCGGCAGCCAGGCGGGACACGGCGGCCTCGCGGCTGGGCTCCTCGTGCGACCAGGGCGCCACAAAGTGGCCGGGCCGGTCGTCAAAGCTGGACACACAGGACCGCACGCCCGCACAGCTGCGGGAGTGGGAAGGAAGGTGGGTGTTTGGGAGCGGGATGCGATGTGGTTAGGTGCGGGGTGGCGGCAAAGCGGCGCCGTGGCGAATGGTAGGCAGGGCGTGGAGTGGGATGCGAGGTGGCTGGGGTCGTGTGGGTGCGGTACGGGGCTCTGCAGGGAGAGAGGCGGCGCTGGGGGTACGTGTGGAGGCTGCACACCTGCCGAGCGTGCCATCCACGACGCCGATGCCTGTCATGGGGCGGAGCGGAAGCGTGGGGCTGCAGCCTGCTGCAGCGCGTGGCACGAACCCTGGCCCAAGCCCCACACCTACAGGTTGGGCAGGTCCCCGTCTCAGGCGCGACCTCGTCTAACAGGCCAGGAAGCAGCGCTGCGAGGAGCAGCTCACGCCGGCCTGCGAATGCAGCGACCCGAAAGCTGGGGCCTGACCTGGGCCGACTGAACGGAGCGCAAGCGACTGGGGCCCTTAGTAAGCGCATTGCGTTCATGATGACAATGTAGCTCGTAGCGCGACAAAGGGGATAAGGCCAAGAACGGAAGCACATGCGACGAAAGCCTTTGTGTCGTGCAGCCCCACTAAAAACTGGTGGCCCCGGAACATCACTGCACGCACTACGTACGCCTTCTAGCCCGAGCAAGCAAACCCGTCGCTCACGCAGCTCGAACTCGAAACCGATCCCGCGTTGTGACCTGGGCACGCAGCCATGGGAGAACGACCCGACCGACCGCTATTTATCGGGTGCGTTGCGCATGCTAACAGGTCTGGGCCGCGCGGCTAGAGGAGCCCTGTATGCCGAACGTGTTGTTTTGACCGGCTTGTTCTCACCCTTGCAATGTGCCATGCAGGAACTTTGAGGTGCGCACTTTGCAAAGGTGCACGCTGTTGCCCAGGATGCGCTGACGGCGGTCGCACATGTGCTGTGTGCCACGGGGCCATGCGTTGGGGCGGAGTTGCTTGCGCATAGCCCCTTCGCAGCTATGCTGTGGTCCGCGTGGCTGTGGCTGCCGTGAATGCCTCCTCTTCAACTGCCAGCGTGCCTGCCCTGGGCCCCCCGTGTCCCACACCCTTGCCTTGTTCTCGTCGTCACACCGATGCACTTTGACCCCCACAGTATGATGCTGAGGAGAGGGAGGTCGTGCGGCTGATGGAGAAGTACGGTGAGTACAGGCGCTGTCGGCCCTGACACCGAGCGCGGCGCGCCGGCTGACACGCGTGGTTGACGGCTGGCTGCCTCGCAACGTGCCATGCCGGCAGGCCCCGTTGACAAGATCGACATGAAGCAAGGTGCGACCGCATCCATCTCGCCAGCTATCATGTTGCACCAACATACCTCGCGATCGCCGGGCCAGCAGTGGGGCCCTTGACGTGCACGCTGTGACGGGACGCTATGCCGGGATGGCCAGGTGCAGTGCAGGACGCTCCGGCGGCCTTCGCAGCCGCACCCGGCCGCTGTGCCCTCTCAGTTGCCATCGTCCCGGACGCAGGCCGTACCACATGCGTGTACGGAAGGACGCAGCGCGCCACCCGTTCCCGGGTGCCGCCCTGCTGTCGAGCCGCTTGTCGGCTGTCGTCGGCGCGGCCCTGTGTCGCACGCTAGACAACTGGCCCTGGCCCTGGCCCTGGCCCTGGCCCTGGCCCTGGCCCTGGCCCTGGCCCTGGCCCTGGCCCTGGCCCCGGCCTTGCTTTGGGCATCGCTGCTTCAACACAAGCCCGCGCTCACCATCGCCGCCGCCGCCGCTGCTGAGTGCATCTCTGGCGGCCTCGCTGCTCGGCCTGCTGTCCCGAGCAACCGCAACGCCTGCCTACGCACTCACACCCGCAATCAACCAACCAACCACCAACCGTCAACATGCCCGTCGCTCCGCCCGCCAACAACCGCACTTGCCCAACTTGGCTACCGTGCAATGCCCACACGTGCCACTAGTTCTCTGTAGCGCTGAGGTGGGCGGTGGGGTATGCAGGGCAGGCAGCTGGCAGCGCAGCCGCGGTACGCGGGCGGTCGCGGGCGGCCGTGGCCTCACGAGGAGCAGCGCCAACGAAGCAGGTCCGGGGGCCGACGCCAACCGACATCGCCACACCCGTGGATGCCTGTGGACCCAGCCAGGCAGCCGGGTCGTGCAGCCGGGTCGTGCAGCCTGGATTCGTCAAAGCCCAGCAGCTCGGCGGGCGCCCTCTGGAAGCAGCCGAGCAGCGGCCGCTCTGAGCTCCACGCCTACCCCGCACGCCTTTTGTCCGGGCTTGCGCGGGCGCTGGCGAGCGGCTCATGCCGACCGCGAGGGCGCTTGTTGCGTAGTTACCGACGGGCGGCCGAGCCTAGCCCCCCAGGGCATTGCATCGCAACACTGACCACCCCGTCTCCCGCTTTCCCTCGTGCCTCCGCATGCCCTTCCTCGTCACCACGCAGGCTTCGCGTTCGTGTGAGTTGCCCGGGGCCGCGAGGGCTGGGCTCGATGGAACCGTCTTGTGCGCGGCTTGGGGGTTCTCTGATGGTCCATCTGCCAGCGAAGCCGAGCCGCGCCGTACCTTGCTCACAACGCCCCAAGGGCAAGAGGCAGCCTGCCCACCGCACACCTGCACTGCGCCCCGCCTCTATCTTGGCCGCGGCCAGCTACATGCGCTACAAGGAGGACGGCGAGGAGGCCATCCGCAAGCTGGACAACTCGGAGTGGGGCTACAAGCGCCGCCGGCTCAAGATCGAGTGGGCGCAGGCAAGCGGCCGGGGCTTCCGGCCGGTGGCGCAAGCGTGGGGCACGGTCTTGGGCCGGAGCTGGGTTGACGGTGGTAGTGGCTCGATGTGCTTGCCCGCCGCTCCTGTGACGCGCCGCCGCACCCGCAGAAGGCGGAGGCGGACCGCAAGCGCGACACGCGGCCCTCGCGCACGCTCTTCGTCGTCAACTTCGTGAGTGCCGCGCACCGCCAGGCCTCCGCCTGCCACCGCCTGGCGCTCGGCTGGCGCCATCCGTCAAGCGCCATGCACTCTGCGGCACTGCCGCGGAGTTTTGTGTCACTTGTGGCCCTCCGTCAGACGCAGCCCCTCCGCAACTGCCACATGCCTTTCAACCCGCCCGGTCGCCCCACCGCAGGACGTGCGCCGCACCACGGAGCGCACGTCCCTGCCCTGAAGTCCCACTACCCTGAACCCTGCACCCGCCTACTCTCCGACCTCTCCCCGCGCCGTCCCGCCTCCGCCCCAAAACCTGCGTCAGGACGTGCGCCGCACCACGGAGCGGGACATTGAGCGCCACTTCAGCCGCTTCGGCAAGCTGCTGCGCGTGCAGATCAAGAAGAATTACAGCTTTGTGCAGTTTGCGGAGGTGGAGGCCGCCATCAAGGCGCTGGAGCGCATGAACGGCAGCCAGATGGAGGGCCGCACGCTCGCGGTGGAGTACGTGCAGGTGGGGGCTGTGAGAGGGCGGGGAGCCGCGAACGGAGGTGATTGAAACGGGATCGATTGAGTTGGGCTGGTGGGGGTCGAGGTGCGATGGAATGGACTAGGGGAGTGGAGCTACCGGCGGCTGTAGCGTAGGCGCCGGCGCGATGCCGCCGCTGCCCCCTACCGGCCCGAGCTTCTGCCGGCTCCCCTCCGGCTCCCCCGTCCTGCTCCCTTCCATTGGCCTCCCAGAACGAGGACCCCAACGTCCGCGTACCCGACTACAACCGCGGCGGCGACGACCGCGGCGACCGCGGAGGCGGTTTCCGCCGTGACAGGTGTGTCGCGCTGGTTCGCTGGCTGGGTCTCGGGGCTAAAGTTTGGGCGGGGCGGCACGGAATGTGGGCCAGGCTGCGGATGGCCCTGCGGGGGGCGTGACTGCGGTGCTTCATACGGAAGCCTGCGCTCGGGGCAGGGATGACTGGCCTTGAACGGTGCCCAGAAGTGCTGTTCGGTGCTGCGACCCCTGCCCCGGTTGCAAGGCAGCATCGGGCACCCCCAGCACCTGCCCGCGCTCCTGCACCCGGCCGCCGCCACCGCCAGATCTCGCTCGCGTTCGCGCGACCGGCGCCCCTCGCCGCCGCGCGGCCGGAGCCGCAGCCCGCCGCGCTACGACCGCCGCCCTTCGCCGCCGCGCGGTGGCCGCAGCCGCAGCCCGCCGCCGCGCCGGAGCCCGCCGCCGCCGCGTGTCCGCAGCCGGAGCCCGCCGCCGGCACGCGGCCGGAGCCGCAGCCCGCCGCCGGCACGCGGCCGGAGCCGGAGCCCGCCGCCGCCCCGCGCGCGGAGCCGGAGCCCGCCGCCGGCACGCGGCCGGAGCCGGAGCCCGCCGCCGGCACGCGGCCGGAGCCGCAGCCCGCCGCCGCCGCGCGCGCGGAGCCGGAGCCCCGCCCGCCGCGAGCGGTCTCCCAGCTACGACCGCTAAGGGCCGGTCAGGTCCGGGGTGGGGCTTCATGGGGCAGATGGGTGTTGTGTGGTGCAAGGCATGCCGTGAGGAGGTGGGGTCCGCTGGTGGAGGGCGTCAGTGCATAGCGGGCTTTGGGAAAGGGCTATTATGGCTGGATCCCGTCTGCAAGCATGGGGTTGCTGGCGGGGCGTTGCTGATCAGCGCAGGATAGTGCATGGAGGGGACAGGTCAGTCGGCGTGCGCATTCGCACGCGTGCTCGAGGCCAGAGGGGCGCTCGTGCATGGGCGCATGGCCGAGCGCGATGTTGAGCAGGCGCATCCGCTTAGAAAGGGCGATAAGGCTGAGATGACGTGTAACATACGTTGACCGTGTACCCTTATCCTTGTACGTTGACCGTGTACCTTTACCCTTGTGCTGATTGTGAAAAGGGATAACACAAACAGTACATTGACCGTGTACCTTTACCCTTGTGCTGATTGTGAAAAGGGATAACGCAAGCAAAGATGGGCCAATGCACCATCGGTGGTGGCGGGCTGGCGGCCGAGCGGGAGGGAGTCAGGGTACGGCACGGCACGGTCGTTGCACTCGGTTGCCAAGCTTTGATCTTTGGATACGGCCTCTGCCCAGGTCTGCTTCCTGAAAGCCATTTAGCAGCTCTCCGCCATCTCGCAACGAGTTCTGACCCCGTAGAGCAACACCTCCTGCCCAAGTCTTGCTCCGGGAGTCTCCAGACCTCGTTGACCGCCCGCTGCTTTCAGAATGCCAGGAAAGGCTCCCGCTCTGCCTGCGCGGAAAGCGGCAGGCCGTCGCACAGCGGCCCCGCAAACCCACAAATCAACACTCCCCATTGCGGAGTCGCAAACCATCCAGCTTGAGGATGGCACGGAGGTAGGTGATATTTAGCTTGTCGCGTAGCCACGGCTCAAATCCTGGCGAAGTCAGGGCCGGCGGTCGCTCGTCAAGCAAGCACCATCGGCACGGCGCGAGAGACTGGGTCGCAGCCCCGCACCCCAACAAGCCGCGGTCCATGCAGCAGAAAGCTTCAATTGTCAAGATCGGGCCGCGGATCTACTCCACGCTGAGGTCGCTATTTTCGCCAGCATGCGTGTCAGCGTCGACAGCGCCCAGAGTCGCGGACCTCGCCCATATCCAGCGATGGCACCTCTGCAAGCGTTGCCCGCGTTCCTTTCGACGGCCTGGACCGTACAAAGTGGGGGTCGTTGTGCCACGCGTCGATGACCCTTTGCTGCATGCCGTCACCCGCTGCTCCACCCCTCAGGTGCCCATCAAGATTCCTCCGGGCATGCCCACAGCCCAGGCTCAGGTGTGATCACGGCCCGCTGCGATAGCCGTCGACAGGTGCCGCTGACGTGCCAGCCCAGCACGGCCATGGCCGCGCCTGTACGCTGCCTCGCCCCAGCCCCGTGTCCCACGCCAGTGCGCCTACACCCGCTGCCCCCCCACTCCACCCGCGCTGCACACACGTTCTTGCAGGCGCTAGTGGCGTACCTCAAGTCTAACCCCGCCGCTGCCAAGGCCGCCTACGAGCAGGCGCAGATGATCATGCACAACCCCCAAATGGCAAACGCCTTCAGCAACATGATGGTGGGTCGGCCCTCGCCTCAGCGGTCGCAACGGGGCAAGTAATGCAGTCCGGCCGCCAGGGACGAGGATGCGGAACGCGCACACGTACGGTACCAGCAGCGGATCCAGACCCGCCACGTGGTATAGCACGGTTGTGCCATCGACATGTGCCGCTGACGTGCCAGCCCAGCACGGCCATGGCCTTCCCGTGCCTTTCTCAAACGCTCGCGTGTCCCCTCCCGGAAGCGTTGACTGCTGGGGCCTCCAAGCATCTCTGCCTGCTCTTCCACTCAGCCATTGCGCCGGCTGCGTTCCTCCCCTCTCCTTCCCTCTGGCCTCCCTCCCCACAGGCCCCCCAGCAGCCCGCCATGGTGGAGCGGCTGGCGGTGCTCAAGGACGACCCCGAGCTGAGCCACATCTTCGAGGACATGAAGACCAACGGCGCTGAGGCGTTCAACAAGTACTGGTGAGCAGAGCGGCGGCGTGTACGGCAAACTTTACGGCATACTGGATGGCATGCTGTACGGCATGCTGTGTGGCGTCTCCAGGTGGCCGGGCATCGGGGCCAGGGGGCCGGCAACGTACCCCACCCCGCGGCGCCCTCGCCCGCCCCGCCCCGCTCAACCTACTTTTACCTTATCCGGGAGCACTCCCGATCGCGCATTCACTCGCACAAGCCGTCGCGCCCCGACCTGCCCGCCCGCACCTGCCCGCCCGCTGCTGCTCGGGCCGCAGGGACGACACGGACCTGATGCTCAAGATCTCCCGCAAGCTGCGCGAGCTTAACGTTGACGCGGCCGGGCCCGGCGGCGCGCCCGCCGCCGAGGGGGCCGAGCCGGGGGCCGAGGGCGAGGCGCCCGCCAAGAAGGTGCGGCTGGGGCTGCTGGAGGAGCTGGGGCCGTTAGGGCGGGGGCCGGAGCCGTTGGGGCTGGGGCTGGCGCCGGCTGCCTCGCTGGCGCACCTGTGTCCACTGACCTTACCCCGCCGCTGCCCGCGCCTCCCGTGGTGCCGCTGCCCCTCGTGTCCTGCCCCGCCAGCTGATCGCCAACCTGCACGACGCCGCCAAGCACGGCGACCTGGAGGCCGCCATCCAGCTGATTGAGGACGGCGGCGACGTGAACGCGCTGGTGGGCCGCGGCGGAGGCGGCGCGGGGCGGGCGACCGGGGTCGGGCGCTGGGCAAGGGCCAGCGGGGGCAGCTCGGATGGTCGGCTGCGAGGTGGTCGACACATGGGAGGGGTGCGGGAGGGGTCCGTGCCTGCAGCCGCTGTCGACATGTGCTGCCGGGCATGCTGGCGAACGGCGCCGAGGGCGTGGGTGCCGGCGGCAAGGGACAAGGGGCAAGGGCAAGGGACCGTAACCCTGTACGCCGCCCTAGCCCACCTGGCCTCTAGCGCCCCCACCTGTGACCCCACGCGGCGGCCCCGCAGTCCATGCCCGACACCTCTTCCCTCCCGTCCCCACCGCCCCACCTCTGCCCCTTCTCAGAACGACCGCGGCATCTCGCCGCTGGGCGTGGCGGTGGGCTTCAACCGGCTGGACGTTGTCAAGCTGCTGCTGGCCAAGGGCGGCGACATCAGCTTCCGCGACCCCAAGAAGAACACGCTCATGCACTACGCCGCGGGTGGGGCGAGGGGCTGTGCGGCGGGCGAGGGCAGGGCAGGGGAGGGAGGGATGGAGGATGCAAGCGGCCAAGGGCAGCGGCCGAGGGCAGCGGCCAAGGGGACGAGCACTGGACGCTGCTTTATTGTGGGTAGGGAGGCAGCTCCGGCAAGGTGGCTGCGGCCCAGGGCAGCGCAATGCCGGTGAGGACTTCCGCGCGCGCGTGCACGGCTGGCGGACAGCGTCAAAGGGCAGATGTGACAGCGATCAACCTACGGGCAGGCTACCCCGTGCCGTGCTGGGGCCCTAAAGAGCGCCGGCTCCGCACCACAGCCTTGGTCCATTCTTGTTCTGTCTCCCGCCGCTGGTTCAATGCCGACGCCCCTGCCCCACCTACTTACCTTGCCTTTGTCCGCTCTGCGCCTCCCCCTGCCGCCTCCCCGCAGGCTACGGGCGCATGGCCATCGCTAAGCAGCTGCTGGCCAGCGGCGCGGAGCTGGCGCCCACCAACGAGCAGGGCCAGAAGCCGGCGGACGTGGCCAAGCTCAACGGGGAGGTGAGGGGGCCCGTGCGGTGGGGAGGGGGGGAGGGGGACGGGCAGGGGGGGGAAGGGGCACGGGTGGGGCGGCAGGGGAGGAGGAGAGGAAAGGGGAGGTGTGGATAAGGGGCGTGGGCAGGCTCAACGGGGATGTGAAGGGGGCGGAGGGTAGAGGTGGGTGTGGGACACGGGGCAGGTCATTGTGGGGCGGGGCATGGCCGCGAGCAGGGCCTGGCCCAGAGTCCCCGCACGTGTGTTTCTGTGGGGAGACACCGCTGCAGCTGTCGGGGCTGCTCGGCTGCCATGCCGCACTCGCCGCCGCCCGCTCGGCACCCACGTTGCCCTGCTGCTGCCCCGCTGCCCCCTCCCTCCTCAGCGCGAGATGTTCAAGTTCCTCACGGAGAAGGCCGTGGAGGCGGCCAAGGCGGCCCAGGCGGCGGACTCGGGCAAGGAGGCCGAGGCCACCGCGTAAGCGGCTGGCCGTGTCCCGCGCGTGTGTGCTGTGCGTGCTGTGTGCTGTGTGCACGTGATGCAGCGTTTCGGCGGCTGGTGGGCTGTGGGGGCAGCGGGGTGCAGCGGGGGCCGGACTCGCATCGGGTGCTGCGGGCTGGGCCGTTGGCGGGGATGCTGGGGACGCTGACGCAGCGGGGGCGTGGGTGCGGGCTGCGGGGCCGTGGGTGCGGCAGCGTGGTGCCCCAGCAGCTGCGGTGCAGCAGGGTGCACGGCGGTAGTGAGGGGCTGCGCGCGGACGGAGGCCTGCGCACGCGGGGCGGCCAGGGAGGCTGGGGCGGGTTGCAGGAGGGCTGGAACCGCGGGATGGGAGGTTGGGAGCATGTGGGTCGGGCCGCGGGCACTATTGTGTGGCTGGTGTGTACGGTATGTGTGGCTGCTATGTGTGTCGTACATAACTTGACTGGGGGCTGGCTGCAACCCACGCCGGGATGGCGGTGGGCGGCCTGCAGCGGCCTGCAGCGGTCGGCAGGCGGCTGCGGCACGTGGCGGCGCTGGGCATGACGGGCCACACAGGGCCCCCTGTCCGGGCCCGATGGTGTAACGAACTTTGGTCGCTGGGGTCGGTCATCAGCCGAGCATCTTGCTCACTCGTCGGTCGTCGAGCCAGCTGGACGGCCCCACTGCACGCAGAACTGCCTAGGCCTCGTCCTCGCATCCGCGAGACCCCATCCACCATCGTGCCACAGCTGGAAGCCTGTGGCACACGGGCGCGGCCTCCCATGCGCACTCGTCAGTCCGTCCCCCCCACCTTGTTCATCGAGCTAGTCATGCAGCGACACGCACGGCGCTCCATGCAGCAGTAAGCACCGCGCAGCGCAGTCCTTGCTCGCGGCGACCGCCCGCCTTGGTTGATGATGATGATCACACAGCCGTGGTGTCAAGCAGTCCATCCTGGTCCATCCAGCCCGCACGTGTCAACGGCTAGCCATGGCCTGGCCCTTCAGTCCGGGCCCCTTTGGGCCATATCGCTGCCGCAGCTGCTGCAGCGCCTGACCTGCCGCCTACCGATGTTCACCGCACCAGATAGCCCACGTCAACGTCCTTCGTCTGCGTCATAGTTAGCGCCCTACGTGTGCCCTTGCGTGGCCCCCTCTGGTGCCCTTACACGGTCGCCCCCTCACTGCTGGGCTACTGCACAAGCCGGGCAAAGCCGCCGCAGCCGGCACGGCCATGCCAACGGTGCACCGGCTCCGCCTGCACCGGCCCACGGCGTCCAATTTAAGATCAGTGCGAGCGCGCCGCTGTTTTGTCTCCGTCGCCCCTCCCCGTCCCCACCCCCGTTCCTCGACACACGTGCACACGCGCCCTAGCAAGCCGCCGCGCACCTCCGGCACATGCCGCTTGCCCTCTGTTTCCTGTCCTGACCATCCGCTCACAAGATGGCGGCTCAGTAGACCGCGCTGCCCAGCGGAATGCCCGCTCGCAAGGCCGCCGCGCCGTTTAGCGGAGCGCTGCTCGGCGCCACGTCCCCATCCGCCGCCGCCACCTCGCCACACCCAAGCGCACCCTGGGGCGCCGGCGCCGCCCTGGCCGCCGCTGCGGGTGGCTGCGCGCCCAGCCCCTTGGCTGCCGCCGCCGCCGCCGCCTGCCTCGTGCTGGCCTGCGCCAGCGGCACGTTGAGCTGGATGGCCGACAGCGGCCCACCCGGCCGCTGCGTGAGAGGCAGCCGGAGCGCGCTCGTGAGGGCGCCGGGGCCATGGGCGGCAGCTGGCGCGTTCTCCCCGGCGCCCGCACCCCCGCCCGCGCCGGCGGCGGGGGCGCTGCGGCGCAGGGGCGCGGCCGCGAGACTCGCCAGCACCGCCGCGGCATCCTCGTCGTCCTGCTCCGGCTGCGTCGCCGTCGGCTGCTGCTCCTGTTTCTGCGCCCGCGCCCTGGCCTGCTGCGCTCTAACCTCCTGCGCCCTGGCCTCCTGCGCCCTGGCCTCCTGCGCCTTTGCCGCCTGCCGCTTGGGCTGCCGCCGCTCCGGCTCCTGCGCCTTCACCTCTTGCCGCTCCGCCTCTCGCCCGCTCTGCGCCTGCTGCTGGGCCTCCTCCCGGCCCTGCTGCCGCCCGGGCGGCCCCTTCCGCGCCTGCTGTTCCCGCCGACCTCGTGTGGCCTGCGGGCAAGCCAACAGGTACCACCCAGGCAAGCACGTGGGCACGACGGCTTGCTGGGCTCCCACACAGGCAGCGCAAGCAGCTGCGTGGCTTTGCCACGACCAGCAGGCAGGCGGTGCAGGCAGCTGCGCACGCAACCGCCAGCCCAGGCCGCGCCTCTGTCCGATCCATCAACCCCAGTTCAGTGCCGCGGGCAGCCCCGAGAGGGGCGCCCTACCGGTGCCTTGGTGGCCGTGCAGCGGGCGACGTAGACCGCCCCGCCCGCGTCGCCGCTAGACGTCTCGCCGGAACCGCCGCCGCCGCGGTCCTCGCCCTCGCCCTTGCCAGCGGACGTCGGCGGCAGCGGCTGCGCGCGCGCCCGCGTGAGCGTTGCGGCCAGCGCCGCCTGCTGCTGGGGGTCGGCGCGCTCCTTGCGGCCTTGCGCCAGCAGCAGCAGCTGCGCGTTGGCGGCGAGCACGGCCTCGAGCTGCTGCAGCAGCGCCAGCGCGCCCTGGCTCGACGGATGCGCGGCTCTGGCGCCGTCGGCGGGCGCGCCCCCGGCGGACTGCGAGCCGGGCTGGCTCTGCGGAACGGATGGATGATGGCAGTTGGAGCTAGATAATGGTGGGAAGACCAAGAAGTCGCCCCCGCGGGTACATTCCGGGTGAGCAGCGCAGCGGGTGCGGTGGCGAAGGCCCCTGGCGTGGGCGCGTCCACCCCAGCGCTCACTGGCGGCTCACCAGCACCCTACAGTATGGGTTTACGTCAGCTAGGGTGCTTACCGGCGGCTTGCCGGCCGAGCAGGGCTGCGACCCCAACTCAGCCGGACTGGCTGCGCCGCGGCCCCCCGCCGGCTGGGAGCCGCTGGACGCAGGCCTGCACAGCGCCGGGCCGGAGCCTGGCGCCGACGGATGAACGCGGCGGGTTCAGGCGCTTTGGCACACAAGAGCTGACCCGCCAGGCCGTGCTATGCCCCGTCAACGGCGTCCGCACCTGCTGCGGCCTGGCCGAGGGCGGTCGTGATGGTGCGGCTGCACGGCGCGGCCTCGCCCCCTGGGGAGCCCGCCGGCCCGCTGCTGAGCACGCGGTCCGCTTGGGCCGCCAGCTCCGTCAGAAGGGCATCGGCGATGCGCCAGTTGCCGGCGGCCGCCGGCCGCGAGCCCGCGCTGCTGGACCGCTCGACGGCCTTGGTAGCGGCGGTGGCTGCTGCCACCGGGGCTGCCGCTGCCGGAGCGGCGGCTTTGGTGGCGGCTGCTGCCGGAGCGGCGGCCTGCGTGGCGGCCGCCTCTGCTGCCGGGGCGGCGGCCGCTGCCGAAGCAGCCGCTGCCGGGCCTGTCTTTGCCGGCGCAGAGGCTGTCAATACCGGGGCTACCATTGCCGCGGCGGTGATTTTGGTAGCTGCTGCTGCTGCTGCTGCTGCTGCCGGGGCTGTGTATGCGGCGGCTGCAACCGGGGCTGTCTTTGCCGGGGAGGCGGTCGCCGGGGCGGGGGCTGCCGGGGCGGTCGCTGCGGGGACGGTTGCATGGCCGCCTTCGCTGACCACGCGCTGCCGCTTTGGCGGCGGGCAGAGAAGGCCGTCGCCGGCGGACAGCCACTGCAGCACTAGGGACTTGGGCCAGAAGAATACCTTGCCGCCATCCAGCTTGATGCCTGCGCACGCATTGCCTTGCAAGTCTGCGCCCAGCTGGACGATGGACCCCCTGCAATGCCAGGCCGCAATGGGTATATCATTCCGTCAGTCCCAAATATGCTTTTATCATATACAAAACGGCGTCGTTGCTCTGCGCACCAGTACGCCTCGCAACTCCGTGGACCCGGCCATTCTGAGCTTGGCACAAGGACGCGCGTCCCTTCTTGCAAGCGACAAGACATCGCCGAACGATCTGGCTTGCTGCGAGCTTGCTGTGGCGTTTAAGACTGGGGTCGCGGCGCGACAGCTGGCCTGTTCAATTGAGTTCAGTTGTAGGTCAAGGAGTTATAATTAATATTTCATCACAGGTGCAGCCGAATGGTGTCGCACGGAGCCTCGCAAGCGACGGGGCGCTGGGGCTTGCATGTCGCATAGGCGGCACTTCAGACCAGCAGCTGCAAATCCTAACCGGTGTCTTGCACTGCTGCTGTGGCCTACTGAAATATCAAGACTATCAAATATCTGCAGTCAGGGCCCACGTCGCGTTGCAGACCCACGGACCCGCAGCCGCATGGTGACATGGCTCGCGACAAAACCACGAGCACCATAACGTCACAAGCGCAACGCAACAGCATTGCTGCTAGGATGTTATATGAATAGCAACAGTAAAAGGGCGCATCGCGCGTGTTGGCGGTTTCGCCACCCGCGTCCACGAACCCGACGCCCGCTCCAGGCCGCTCCCGAGGCAACTGTACGGGCACGAACTAGTCGAACCCATCGGGTACCCTTAGCACAATTCCACTTACCTTCAATGTAATCAATCCCAATGGAGCCCACCTCTCCGCGCTGTCGTGCCTCTCCACCGCCGATGCGTGGTATGATGTTGCTGCTAGTCGGCGTCCTTGGCTCGCTCGCTTTACTGCTGCTGGCCAGCAAGGCCCATGCAGTTGGATTCCCCCTGCAGCACGGTGAAGCCGTCACGGGCCCGTCTGGCATCGACCGGGTGCGACATCTCGATCCTTACATCAACGCGACCCGGCGGTGCCCGCACGGGCCTGCATTCCCTCGCAGCCTGCTGACACGTCAACTCATCCCCTGGCAGTGGATAACGCCAACCACCGCCGTGCCTCGTCGCGCACCCGCCGCCTCTTGTCCGCCTCGCAGGTCGCGCCGCTTGCCGCCGACCTCGCCCAGCAGGGCAGCACCATCCGGCGCCTCGGCGGCCACCCTGTAGCCATGCCCGACCGCTACAGCGTCCTGGCTGAGGAGACGGCCGACCCGCCGCCGGACCTACCGCCGGCACAGCCTCCTCTGCCGCCGGCGCTGGCGCCCCTGTCGACCGCGCCGGCCGCAACGGAGAAGCCTTCTGCCGCGGATGCGGCGCCGCTCACGGCAGTTCTGTGCGGCCGCCTCGCGGCGGCGAGGCTGGCGCATCTTACCGGCCTCGCTCACCTCCTTCGGTGCTGATGTGGTGCCTACGCAGTCCGCGTGGAAGTTAGAGACCGGCGGCGCCTAGCTGGTGCACGTGTGCGTGGTGCCCATACCGCCGGCGGCGGCGTGTTTGCAGCCTTTGACGCGCTGCTGCCATCGCCATCGCCCCCGCCGCTGGCCCGCGCCGCTGGCGGGAGGCCAGTAGATGCTGCGGTTCTTGCGCTGGCGGAAGTTTTCGATCCCGTACGATAGCAGCGGTTACAGATACCGGTAGCATCTCAGCGACCATGAGGTCCGGCGTCCGCCCGCCAAGCGCTGCGTCCAATAATGCAGCCCTGTGGGCACATGATGGTTGCAGTGGGGTCGATCGAGCCCCGACCTGCTTGTGGTGGGCGCCGCTGGACCGGGCTGCGCGATTTGCTCGAGGCCGTGGCTTGTCCCTGCGGCGCTCGTACTCCAGGCCTCACGCATGCTATTCAGAACTCCCGTTTTGTAGACCCGGTGGAAGTGCTGGGTTGCAAGGAAGCGCGCCGCGTGTGGTCGTTGATGACCTCCAGGCATTCCCAGGTTGGCTGTCGTGTATGTAGGTGATCCGTTGCATAACATTAACCATGCGCTTGCCGTGTGGCTGTAGCTCAGCGGTGTGCGTGGGTGCGTGCCCGGAAGCCAGGGCCATAGGGGCCATCAGCGTCTGACAGTGCTCCAGCCAGTCCGGCTTCAACGTTGTGCCGCCGAGGGCGACGAGTGTCCCGGGGGCCTAGGTGGCTGCGGGCCGCGGATTGCGGCAGCCCGTTAGGTTGTGGGTCGGGCCGAAGCACAGTATGCGAATAAATGGGTGCTGACAATGTGACGAGGATAGAATGGACGGGAATGGGCAATGGAAGGGCATCACGCTCGCCATAGCATTTGATGAAGCCGTTCCGGCATGTAACGGCAGATTAGGTGTGCTGCGAGCTGGCCTTGGGCGGCCGCGTATGGTCGATGAGGGAACTTCCCTCCCGTGGGTACTAGGCGGGGAACAGGGAGCGCCCGCCCCGTTCCTGCCGGCGTGCTAAGCTCGCACAGAGGGCCGCACCCGACAGAACGCCGCACCCGACTACGGGCATCTACTAGTGACCGGCTTTCAAACCAGCACCAGCGCCAGTCCAAATGAGCCGGCATCGCAGTCGCCGCATGGCGGCAGCCCTCGAGCCGCGCTTACCAGGCTCACCTGCGCAGGGCGAGGCCGGGCTGCGCCGGACAACCGGGGGTTCCCCAAAGCGCCGGCCCCTACCATCCTGCACGTGTTTCACTTGCTCCCCACTGCAGGCCCACCAGCGACCGGCTGTCATAGAGCCTAGGGTCAGACTGCCGAGCATCCGGCAGGCCCCCTGCCGTCGAGATAGAGCGGCCAGGCCGGCGCCGGGCAGAGCGGCAGACGAGATCCCCTCCGTACCTCCCCGTGGCAGAGCGCGGGGCGTGTCCTGGCTTATGTTCCCTGGTCTAGGCTGCGGGCCGGCGCAGATTCCCTGCCGTGCACAGGCTAACCGCCAGGCAGGGCCCCGGCCGCCCCGCAGCAGGGCCCTCGCTCATGCTCGCCGCGAGGCTAGTCCAGAGGCTGGCAGGCCAGCGCCGCCGACAACCGCGGTGGTGGCCAACATAATTGCGCACGCCAAGCGGCTGGGGCATTGAATGTCGATTTAGGGCTGGGGTCCTCCTTAGACAGCAGGGACTGGACTACGGGTCCGCAACAAGCAGGCGGCCAGGGGAGCTCCGCCCAGGCGTCCAGATTGCCACACGCACCCAAGCTGCGGCGAAGCAGTGGCGCTGCGCGCGTGCCAATCTGCCAACCCCTGTCCGCGCCCCTTCAACAGCGCTCCACAGTAACGTAAATGCATATGCGTACTTAGCGTTTCCTCTTCTGCCACGATGGGCAGGCGAGGTCATTGTACATCGGGCGTGTGCCGCGCAATCTCCAGTCGCCAGCCGCCCCGCAACCGCTTCGTCATCGAGCCCCTCATCCTACATCACATCGTTACATACTCGCAGCCAAGCAGCCGCGGTCGCTCTCTTCCTCTCCTGCTCCATGCTGTTCTTTGCCTATGCTAAGCTGCTCAGGCATGTGGTCGGCAATCCTGAGGTCAGCCATGCCTTCCGCTGCGCGCTGGCAGCTACACAGACCTGCGACCGGCGGCCGGCGCAGCCGGCGGCAGCAGCGCCGCGGTCTCGTTGGGCATCAGGCGGCAATGCGACACGCCTCGCAGCGTGTTGATGCGCCTCTGGATGGCCGCGGCCGCCTCGGGGCCCTTGAAGTACGTAATGTTGCCCTGCTTCAGGTAGCCGCGCGCAATGCCGCCCCACAGGTGGATCACCTGCGGAATGGGACGACGGAGCGGGGAGGGGGCGGGTTTAGGATTCTTGTGTGGGAGCTGGCTGCGATGTGCCATGTAGGTCGCCCCTGCTAGCCCATCGATCTCAGCCGAGCATCCGCCATCCGGGCATGCCTTCACCGCTTGCTCATTTGTGGGGCTCACCTCGCAGCCGCGGAAGTCGCCGCGCTTCACCCTGCGGCGCATCACACGTACGCATGGAGAACCGTTGCTGCCACGTGGTGCCGGACCGGCGGGTCTCTCGTCCACGCCACGCTAGCATCCTCGCCGCCGCTCCGCTACACGCCAGGAGCTCGTCCTGATCCATGGACTGATCCATGGACTGACCCATGGACTGACCCATGGACTGACCCATGGACTGACCCTCGGGGGCGAGACACGCCAGCTCGCCAGCTCGTGCGCCTGGGGCCCTCCTGTGCCTCAGCCGGCCGGCCGGCCGGCAGGCGCGCGACGCAACCCTCCTGCCACCCGGCACAACCCTCGCCCCACCCGGCACAACCCTCCTGCCACCCGGGGGGCGTGCCCCTCGTGACGTTTGACGTGTGATGCTGGCTGCATGGCTGCCGATCAGCCCTGCCGCACCTGCCATGCGGCCAGAACTCCTTCTTGGCCAGCTTCAGGCGCAGGCCCAGCCAGTGCCCCGGGTCGACCTGGGCGGCGGTGGACCGGCGGCGGGTCAGCAGGTAGGGGCCCCGGCCGCGAGGGGGTATATATAGCGGCGGCGGGTCCGCTTCCGGGCCCTGGATTGTATGAGTCTCTGCCGTGCTTCGTCCTTCTCCTCACCCTCTTCATAATTCCTGTGCGTTGCTCCGGTCCTGCGCCCCGAGCGCCCCGGCCCGTTAGCCCCGTCAGCTCGCACCTGGCCTGGCATGAGCGGAGAAGAGCGGTTGTTCTTGGACCAGCTGTTGGTGGCGGGGACGGGAGGAGATTGATATTGAGTTATGAGGGCGAATGCGCACACCATACCGTAGCACACCAGCCAGGGCTCCGTCCAGGGTCTGTTTCTCCTGGGGCCGGCTGACGTCCATGGCGCCCAGCGCGGCATGCGGCATGCGACGCACCCGTTGTATGTGCTTGTCAGCGCCTTGGGCCCGGCCGTGACCCAATCGTTCGCGTCATAATTTTTTGTGATGTGCGTCAGGATGTCGGCGAGGAAAGGGTGCTGCCGCGAGAAGAAAATCACCGCGCACTCGAAGAACGGCGAGTCCGCTCGCGACCGGACAATCTTGTTGATGTGCTCGGGGCTGCGAAATAATAAAGGACGTAGGAGCGTGAGTAATGAACCAATGCGAAGATGCGATGAGAGAACCATGCAAGAAGCAGCTACCGACAGCTCGCCATCGCCAGACAACCCGGGCGCGCCCGCCCGCGTGAGTCCACCACCGCCCGCCCCCCTCACTTGATCTTGCGGATCACGAGTACGTCTCCATCTAAATACAGGCCTCCGTGCTTGTAGACCATGGAGTACCTGGGCAGGGGAAAACGGGTAATGTGGCAAGCCGGATTGCGGAGCCTGACGCTGCCTGGCGGAGCACGGGCAACACGGGACCAGCCCAGCGCGGCCAACCACAATGCAGCTGCCGGGCCAGGCGGGCCTCATGCCCCTTTTCTATGCCGTTCTCGGTCCAGCCGTATCCCCCCAACCAGGCTAACCTCATCATGTCGGTCGCGTGTGAGAACCAATAGCGGCCATCGCGCATGTTGGGCTCATTGGCGGGGTACCACTGCTCCAGTGGCGTGCCCTAGGGACGGACAGAGGTGCGGGTGGTATGGCAGGCGCAGGAGCAGTGGAGTACAGCCGGGGAGGCCCGGAGGTCCAGATGGGGGCACGCGTGCGGGTGCCAGCAGCTGTAGCAACGGGCACTCATCCTATGCTATAGTGTTGTGCCGGGCCTCACACGCACCTTGAAGATGTCATTGGCGTTGTACTGTACCAGGTTGGCGGCACCCCAGCTCTGCCGTGCCAGGTCGTCAGGGGTCAGGTAGTTAGCGAACAAGTACACCCTGTGCATGGGAGGAGGAGTCGAGGATGGGAGGGGAGGCGGGGGCGAGCAGAATGGGGGCGGCTGAGAGGTCTTGAGGAATGCACAACACCCCGAGCATCAGGTAGTGAAACAGCGCGATGATCCCCATCGACCCTAGTGTGGACCCACACGCACCCTATGCCTACCCGGTTCATACCCTAGCTTGGCCTGGAGGGCTGCTGGGGACCAGCCTACCTTCTCCCATACGCCGCGATGACGCTGGACACGCAGGCAATGGCTAGCTCATCCATTGTGTCCATGTTCGTCGTCCAAATGAGGAAGACATTGCTCGCCGCATTCTTATCGAGCTCGGCTTGCAGCGCTGCATCGTACCGCCTCGCGCGAGGCACAACAGCGCCAGCCGCGACTGCTGACCAAGTGACGCAAGAAAGCATGCTTGATAGCAAAAGGAGCGATGCGGGCAGCAGGTCGTGTCGCGCGCGCCGATGGGTGCTGGCCATCTGTCCTCGTCGCGTCGTCGCCAACGCAGGGAGTTCTTCCGTGCGAATGGGTCTGCCAATGACAACACTTATGGCAAGACCTGCTTTCTCAGCTGTGCGGCTGGCAGTCGAGCGACCAATCAATGCATATATATCGGCGGGGCAAAATGTCTGGCTCAACGAAGCTGCAAGGTTCGACCCTTCGGGCACGGAAGTATGTGAAACTTGTGTTGCAAAGCACTTGTGCACTCATAGGGTTGGCTTCTTCTTGCCTCGTGTACGGCAGCAACAGTTGGAGCAACAGTCGCTGTGATTGCGCTCGGCAATGGCATTAACTGCAATGACACACAGCGCGAAAGGCAACACATGGAACCATACCTGGAAGCAGAGCAAATTACGCCTGAACGCAATGCCGTGCGCACTGGCTTTCGATCGCAGCTTGATGAGCGCCTGATAAGCTGACGTTGAAGCCTGGTGCTCGTTGCCAGCTGAAAGTGTCGCCAACGGCGCCCTTCGCTTGCCAATCGACAAGACATGCGGTCGCACGTTGGGTCCCGCCACTCTCTACTGTTCTGGCCCCTAGCTAGCCTATGCATTGTATTTAGCGTACGCGTAGCAACCAGTCAGCCAGCGCCTCGGCGGTATGGCGCTGATGTCGCGTCGGAGCTCAATGGCAACGGGGTCGACAACGTCTTTCTCATATGGACCACTCCTGGCGACACCCTCGACGACCTGGCCGTCGCGTGCATAGACAGTGCGGTCGGAGCGTACGGCCGGAGGTGAGCGCGTGTTGGTTCAGTGCCAGCCATCCACGATCCATCCAACCGCCACCCAGCCTCCCCCAAACCCAAACGCCTTGCCCGCACGCTCCGCTGCCATCCTTCCGATCCATCCATCCACTCGCTGCAACGGACCGCAAAGGCCTGGCCACGCTTACTACTGCTCCCCTAACCACGCACTCCTCGCATTACCCCTTTGCCAGAGTCTACCTCCTCGCTAACCACCTGAAGTCTGAGGACTTGGCGCACAACAACTGGACTCAGGCCAACCTCGTGCACTACGACCCGCGGGAGGTCTTCCAGGCGAGCACGAGAGGGCTCGTGCCGGCACCATCCTCCCTGCCCAGAGCCCGAGCCGGAGCTCGAGCTGTGTCTTGATCCGCATCCAGCCGCGTGGTCACGATGCCGCCAGTGGCTTGCGCACCTACGAACCTGATGTGGCCTGCGCCTGGGGCAACCTGTTACTGTTACTGTTACTGTTACACCGCAAAGCGGAGGTCGCCGTGTAACAGCCAGGGGGGCCATCGGCAGATCAACCGCTTTGGGTCCTGCGCGCTCAGTCCGCGATGCCTGCCTCGGCTGCGGCCGCTCCGGTTGTGGCCTTCTGAGCATGGGCTCAGCGAGGCCCGGCT
>BDDC01000694.1:8312-42071 GCA_001662425.1 Chlamydomonas sphaeroides
GCCGCTGGCATGTAGCGCCCTGCACGTGCCCTTGCGCGCCTCGCCACCCTCCCGCCCACCTCCTGCCCACCTCCTGCCACCCTCCTGCCACCCTCCTGCCACCCTCCTGCCACCCTCCGCAGGTGGGCTTCGTTATGCGGGTGCAGGGCGCGCCGCTGACGGGTGAGGCCCCGCCGCGCAGGCGCCGCTGCAATTGCGGCTAAGCCGCCACCCTAAGCGCGCGCCCTGGCAGCACCCCACCTGGGGCTAGATGGCCACCCACCGCCGAGCAGCCTCGCCCCGCGCCCGCGGCCCCAGCCACTTGCCGCAACACCTTCCCCTCCGCCTCCGCCTCACCCTGGCCTGTGCGGACCTGCAGGCCTGTGAGGACCTGCTACCCAAGACCTCCCCTTGTGCCCGCGAACCCAGCCCCTCCCGCCTCCCTTCCCCCACCCTTCCATTCCCAACGCCTTTCTCTCGCTCCCCTCCCCAGCCGCGTCCCTCCCCTCCCCAGCCGACTTGCTAGATGCGCAGGCGATCCCCCGGGCCCACGAACCCGGCTGCCTTACCATTACCCCGCCCTTCCCCCTCCCCGTCCCCTCCCCAGCCGACCTGCTGGATGCTCTACCCGACTACGAGCTAGCGTTCGAGGGCGCCGCCGGCCTTGAGCCCGGCCCCGGCGACGAGCACGGCGGCGGCGGCGGCGGCGGCGGTGGTGCCGGTGGCGGCGGCGGCGGCTGGTCGGCCTACTACCGGTGCGATGCATGCGACGGCCTCAACGACCGCTTCGGCGACATGCAGTACCGCATACAGGACCTGGAGGTGCGGCCTGCCGTGCCGTACTTGCGGTCTGGGGGTGCCGTACGTGCCGTACATGGGGCGGCAGTACGGTGGGCAGCGGGCGCGCTCAGGCCACGGGGGGCAGGTGCGTCGTCGTTGCGCACCAAACCATGCGTCCATGCGTCCATGCCCGGGGCCTCGCACCCTCCCAGGCCACGCTGGTGTGTGAGCTGGTGGCTCGGCTGCTGTCGGAGCTGGGTCCTCCGCTGCAGCGCGCCGCCGCCGCCGCCGCCGAGCTGGACTGCCTGCTGGCGCTGGCGGCGCTAGCGGCGGCGGGCGGCGGCGGCGGGCCGGGGCGCTACTGCCGGCCGGTGCTGAGCGAGGGCAACGAGCTCCGCATTGTCAACGGTGGGTGGTGGCGCTGATGCCGGTGGTGGGCCGTCCGGGGGCCATCCGGGGGCCGGACGCAGCCGCTCAGGTGCGGGGCTGCTGGGCGGCTGGTCGCTGTTACCGCGGCCGTCAACCATCGGCGTCATGCTTTGCTGGAAGGGAGGAGGGGGGGAGATCCGGGCGGCTGCGGTGGCCCCTGCAGTTTTGTCGGCTGCTGTGAGAGCGCTGGCCGGAATGGGCCCCTGCACACCTGCCTGGTGCCGCCGGTCCCCATGCGCCCGCAGGCCGGCACCCGCTGGCCGAGGCGGTGGTGGAGCCGTACATCCCCTTCACCACCGCCATGGGCGACGGGTCCGGATCTGGATCCGAATCTGAATCTGGATCCAGCCGCGAGGCCGGGACGCCGGGCGGCCGGCTGCAGGTGGTCACGGGTGCGTGGCCGAACCCTGCTGGCGCGAGAGACTGACCCCGCAGCTGCTGCCAGCACCCCTCGAGCACGTGTCAATGCGGTACTCCCTCTGCCAACGCCGCGCACCCGGCTGTCTTTGTTGCCGCGTGCCATCGCCGCCGCGCAGGCCCCAACGCCAGCGGCAAGTCGTGCTACGCCCGTGCGGTGGGCCTCATCGTGTTCATGGCCCACATCGGCTCGTTCGTGCCGGCAGACGAGGTGCGCGAGGGGTAAGGGGAAGCCCCGGAGTACGCAGGGCTGCGGCTTTCCTGGCGTGCCGGGCTCCCTTGGGCCGGGGAAGTGAGGAGAGCGGCGTCTCTCTGTACGAGACGACATGAAATCCCCTGCTTTCAGGTGACCCCCCGCGCACCTGGGTTGCGGCTCGCCGATCTCCCTCTCCGTCCCCACGTCTTGCCTCGGCCCTGCCTGGCCTGCCCTGCCGCGCCGCTTCAGGCGCTGGTGGGTCTGGCGGATCGCATCGCCGCACGGGCAGCTTCGCCCTCAGGCGCAGGCGCCGCGCTGCTGCTGCCGGCGGCCGGCGGCGCAAGCGGCGCTGCTGGCGGCGGCGGCGGCGGTGGGCCGCTGCGTGCGAGCACCTTCATGACAGACCTGGCCCAGGTACGTTGGCTGGGTCGGGCTGGGCTGCCTGGCGATTGCTCTAATCGACGGTACGTTGACGGCTTAATTGTTGGCTTATCGACGGCAGCGAGTGGCGGCGAGTGATAGACGGGCAGAGGTGCGCTGGCTGGGGCTGACTGCCTGATGGTGCTTGGGCACCAGAAGCTGGGGGTTTCAACGCTCGAGGCGTCGATGCACCCAGCCGGTCGTGCCCCTGAGGCTGAGGGGACCGGCGGACCTTCAGGTGATGCGGCCAAGATTGTGGGTCGCCGCTGCCCCTGCCCCCCCCCCCGCGCAGGTGTCGTCAATGCTGTCCGGAGCCACCAGCCGCTCGCTGCTCATCCTGGACGAGTTCGGCAAGGTGCGATCACGTACGACATGTACGACTCTTTAGAGCACTGTGCACTGGGCGGCGAGGGCTGCGCGGCGCCATCTGGCAGCCCGTGTCTGTAAAGCGGATTGTGATGCGGCTCAGACCTCACGCCTGCGTCCCACCGCCCCGCCTTCGCAAGTGGCCGCAGGGCACGCTCGCGTCCGATGGCGTGGGCCTCACCTCCGCCATCCTCACCCACTTTGCCACCGGCGGCGCCGCGAGCGCCGCTTCGGCAGCCGCCGACGCGCCCCGTGGCCCGCTTCTGGGCGGCAGCGGCGCCGGGGCGGCCCCCTCCCATGCTCCTGCCGGCCACGTGCCACCGCGCCTCATCCTGTGCACCCACTTCCACGAGCTCTTTCGGCCCGGCATTCTGCAGCCCAGGTCAGGGGTCACCACGACGGGCAGGGCCCGCCACGACGGCCACGGGTTTGAGGGTGACTTCAGTCCGGCGCCTGCAGCGGCCAGTGCCGCCCCGCGGGTGCCCATGTCCGCCCCGATGGCGCCAAGGCCCCGGGCTGCCTGTCGTGTCGCGGCGCCTGCAACTGCGGCCACAAGACCCACTCAAGCAGTATGTTCCTACAGTGTCGAAAGCCCACGGCCCCGGGACCCGCCAAGCCCCCCTGGGCCTCTCAATCACGCCACCCCGCCCCACCCCTCCCCGGCGCACACCCGCGCACCCGCAGCCGGCACCTGGCCTTCCTCCAGATGGACGTCTTGTCCGGGCCCCCGCCGCAGGCTGCCGCCGGGCCCCCGCACCGCAACCACGGCGGCAGCGGCGCTGCAGCGGCGGCAGCGGCAGCGGCCCCGGCCCCGGTGGCGGAGCCGCAGCACGTGTTCCTGTACCGCCTGGTGCCGGGTCGCTGCCCCGCCAGCTTCGGGGTGCACTGCGCGCGGCTGGCGGGGCTGCGCCGCGGCGTGTGCGACCGCGCGCGGGTGCGGCGGGGCGTGGTTGCTGCGCGGCTGCTGCTGCGCGGCCACCGCTGCGGCCAGCCGGCGTGCTGCGCCGCGTCCGTCGCCCGCGCCTGGCTTGAAGCGCCCCACCCTCGCCGCTGGTCCCCCGCTGCTGCCGCCACTGCCGCCTGGCCCCCCCTCCCGTGCAGGAGATCATCGCGGCGCAGCAGAGCGGCGCGCCCGTGGGCCGCTCGGGCCGCGTGCTGGGCTGCGGTCGTGTGGCGGCCGAGCTGCGCAGCGTGCAGCGGCTGCAGGTGCGGGCGCGGGGTGGGGTGGGGGAGGTCGCATGCGCCGCAGGTCGTGCGTGGTCACGGTCGGGCGGGCTGGTCTGCAGGGGTTTCCGAGACACGCGGTGATAGGTGAAACGTGCAGTGCGGCATGCCTGAATCTCTCTTTTGGCCCGCAATGTTTGTGGCCGGGATTGCGCCCAGGATCCCTGCTCCGCAGCTTGTGCCACATACGTCGCGCCGCGTGCGGCACCTCTGGTCTGTCGTTGCCCACAGGACGCGGCTCGGCGGCCGGCTGGGAGCCGCGACGCCGAGCTGGCGGCGCTGCTGCAGGCGGAGGCGGACGAGGCGGAGGCCAAGGCGGCGACGCTGGGCGGCATGTGGGGCACGGCGGCTGGGGGCGACGTGGCGGCGGTGGCTGGGCGTGACGCGTGATCCGCGCTGGATGTGCGGGGAGGCCAGGGTGCCGGCAGGGCAGGGGCGGCGCAGGGCGGCACAGGGCTGGTGTGGCGCAGAATGAGTGCGGGGCTGGTGTGCGCGGGGTGATTGCGGAACTGGGGGCATGGCGTGCCGGGGGCGCTTTTGTTGTCGGGGGCGTAAAGCGGAGAGCGCCGTGCTGCAGAGGCCCGCCGGCGACGCTGGCCGCCGGGAGGAACTTCACTTGATGCCGGCGAGTTTGTCTGGGGTGGTCCTGCGGCAGGCCGTTGTGATGGGCGGGTGCCGCCCTCGAGGTGGCAGGCGCATCGTAAGAGCTACAGGGGCGGCAGTAGGGCGCCCAGCTGACCGCAGCCAGCCAGTGTCGGCAACGGGGTATGAGAGCGCGACCCTCGGCGGGCGCCGCACGTGCGGGAGCGCAGTCGGCATGTGGTCAAGGACGCCGGCGCGCATGCCCCGTGCAATAAACGCACCGATTGCGGACGACAGCAGCAGGTCGTGCGGGCCTTGCGGGCGCTTACACAACCAAGTGCACACACATCGGAGGCGCGCCGAGGGCACCCGGCGCATACCGGTGGCATGCCCACGCACGGCTGCCGCAGCCACGAGGCGGCTGCAGCGCTCTGCCGTCACCACCGCGAATATCAATGCTGCCAAAGGCTTAAAACATAAATAACCACTCCTAGAAGGCTGCCCGCCGCGGGCCCAGCGGCTGCCGACATTGACCCAGGCCCGCTGCGGGCTGGCGCTCGCCACGGCACCGCCCTCCTGGCCCCACCGCCGCTCCACGGCCAGGCGGCGTCACGCCCTTCATCCCCGTCAGAGCCGCCCTGCCCATCCCATCCCCTGCTGCGCTGCACGGCGCCACTTCCGTCACCTGACCATCGATCCCAGCCCCGCTCTGGGCATGCTGCCGCCCTCGCCCCGGCCCCCAAGGCCCGCCTCCTCCTCATCCATACCGCCGCATGCCCTCAGCCGACCCACATGCCGTACGGCGAGGGCATGCCAATACACTCCTGTCCAATGGCGGGAAGCCACTGGGCCAAAAACAGACGCACACACAGAAACACAACACTTCCAGAGGCTACACCGCAGCTCATCGCGCAGGCCCGAGCCTACACACGCGGCCCAGGGCGCCGCCAGCTCCCAGCCGCAGCGGCTGCGGTCAAGCCAGGCGTACGTAGCGGCATGTGGAGCCGGTGCTGAGGCCCGGCAGCGAGCACGCAGCGCTCATCGCGTCAGCAGCTGGCTAGTGCTGTATCCAGCTTAGGGGCGCCCAGGGCCGCCGAACACCAACAAGGCGTACCTCCGGCATGGCACACACCACGGGCCGGCAGGTCGCACTCACGGCGGCTCTGACGCGGCACCGCCACACGCGGTCTTGCAGCGGCAGGGCTGCGCATGGCCGCCAAATGGGATCATCTCACGACGCTGAACACGCGGGGCCCCGGCGGCCGTCGCTGGGTTGCTCTAGGTAAGCCCCATGCGCCGCACTGATAGGGTAATTCATTGGATCAAGAAACAACAACACGGTAGCCATCGCGTGCGGTGTCACCGGGCCCATCCGTGGGCACACGGGACCGCACACGCGCGCACACCAACACACATGCGCGCGGGGCAACCGCCAAGCGCCGCGGGGCGCCACGTAGTGCAGATGCTTCCCATTGTGCAAGGAAAGTTATGCGCGGTGCGTGGAGGATGATCCCCAGACGTGAAGGACGGTCCCAGCCAACAGAGAGCGCGTGAGACACACAGCTGCCAGCAGACGGCGCCGCCACGGCTAGCCCCTGAGGACGAAGCCCCCCCACTCCCCTATCCCAGCAAGCCCGCAATGTCTGCTCGCAGGCACCTGACTACAGAGTCGCCTCACACCTTGTACCCTGCGAGCAGACAGGTCTGCGTAGGAGCTCACCATGCGCCCACGAGGCGCAGTTGCGCCAGCAGCACATGATCTGCTGCTCTGCGTGCACAGCCCCAATAATCCCCGATTCAACCGCGGCCTGCTGCAACGCGACGCTGGCACGGTCACGTACCGGCAGGCACACAGCCGCAGCCAACCGCCGTCGCTTGCCGCAGCCCGCGGTACCCAGCCACGCAACCCCCCAAGCCGCGAGCCAAGCGGCCCCACGCCGGCATGCGGCACACACACACACACGCACACACACCTAACACTGGAACACACACACACGCACATGTTACCTATTTGTGAACACACATACACGCTTGCCCAGCACGGGCAGGAGAATAGGGCTACAGGAGCCACGCAGCGACCGCCTGTGCAACTTGCACGCCTGGCGACGGCTGCGATGCCACGCCCGCACACCTGGCCATCCACCAGCTAACAACCAGCCATCCACCAGCTAACCACCAGCCATCCGCTCTGGCGCCTGCCCAGGCTGCATCCAGCCGGCCCAGAGCCAGGTCACGATCACGCGACCCTCGCGCCTCTGAGCCCCCACACCCCTTGCCCTCCACACCCACATGCCTGGCCAGACCCCCGCCTCGCCCTCGCTGCAGCGTGCCTGTCAACCGCCAATCCCCACCCCGCCCACACCCCAGTATGCTGACCTCCGGCGCCACAGCGCCCTGCACCGTCGCGACCCAGGTCGGCGGCAGCGCCACAGCCCGCGCCGCCCTGGCCTTCGTCGCTACTCCCGCTTGAGGGCTTTGCCGCGGCTGTAGCCCCGGCATATGAGGACGTGCACCACCAGATTCGTCGCCACCGACAGCGCCGCGACGCCGGTGGCATGGCCCAGCGCCGCCAGCGCGCCCGGCGGGCCCGCCACGGCGGCGGCGCCGTCGGCCGGCGGCGCGCCGTCCCCGCAGGCGCTGGAGCCGGAGCACGCGGCCGAGGTGGCGGCGGCGAGCGCCCACGCGCGCATGAGCAGCGGCACCTTGAGCGCCGCCAGCAGCAGCGCCAGGGCCGGCGAGACCTGCGGCGAGGGTGGGGCAGGCAGGCAGGCGGGCTCAGGGCGCGGGGACAGCGGCGAGCACGCGACGGCCGGGCAGGAGGACCGGATCGCTGGGGAGCCGCCGGCCGGGCCGGCGCCGCGGCGGCCGCCGGCAGCCCCTCCCTGCACGTGCCATGGTACGGACGCCTTGCAGCCATGCACAGCGCAGCGCAGCACGCGGGCGAGGCGACCGGGCACGTGGTGCAAGGCCCTCAGGGGAGGTGCGCACTCACGAGGCAGCCGGCAGGCAGCAGGATGCCCTCCAGCAGCCACACGCCAGGGCCCCGCTCGTAGGCGGCAGCGAGCCCCAGCGCCGGCCACAGGCCGCTGCAGCCCACCACGGCGCGCGCCAGGCAGCACGACACCTGCGCGCAGCACGGGGCACAGCACGGGGCCCTCAGCATGGGGCCCTCAGCACACGGCCGTCGCTGTGCACCAGCGTCGCGGCGCCGGGTGGCGTGTGGCGTGCGGGGCGTCAGGGCACGGGTGAGGGGCGCACGGCCCATGGCGCCACTCACGTGTCGTACCACAGCGCAGCGGCCAGCCAGCCGCAGCCAGGCGGGCCGCGGCAGCAGCGCCCACGCCGCGGCGCAGGCCACGCCCGCGCCCCCGGCGGCCGCATAGACCAGGGCCGAGGCGGCCGAGGCGGCGCGGCCGGCGGCCAGGTCGGCGCGGGCTCGCAGCAGCACGGACGTGAGCAGTGCCACATCCAGCCATTGCCTGCGGGCCGGGCGGGGAGCGAGGGAGGCGAGCGGCGCCGGTTGGGGCCGTGCGGGGGCCCCGGGAAGGGCGGTGCGCAGAGCGCAAGCGGCTGGAGATGGCGTCGTGGTTAGAGCCGGCGCCGCGAGGCCGCCGAGCAGGTGTGTTTTGTAAGTAGTTCAAGCAGCGCGCCCCGTGCAGCACCAGGGGTGTGTTCGTTCACAAGTCAACACGCCCCGCGGGGGTGTGGGTTTGGCTGTGGGTTTGGCTGTGGATTTGGCAGGCGGGAACGCGTGCATGCGGGACTGAGTGCACAGGGTGTGCCCCTCGCGTGAGGCCGGTCCCAGGGAGGACACGTGCTCACGTGCACCAGGCGCGTAGGCACACCAGGGTCGGCGGCAGCCGCAGGTGAGTGGCCTGGCCACCGCCCACGGGCCCACCGGCCCAAGCTCCAACTCACATGCCATGCGCGTGTCGTGCGCGCCATGCGCCGCCGTACAGCGCGTCGGATCCGGCGCCCGAATCGCAGCTCCGATCTGGACTGTGTTCGCGGTGCTGGTCGCCAGTCGTGCCTGGATCCAGGAGCTCCGGATCTGGGTGGCCGACCGCCCGCATCGACGCCAGGCACACGCCCCGCCACCAAGCCGCAGCGCGCAGGGGCCACCAAGGCCTGGCCGCCGCCGCCGTCGATGCCGCCGCCGACCGGCACTCGCTGCCCACCGTCGCCGCCGCCGCCCGCGCGGCGTCGCCGCCGCCCATCAAGCCGGCGAGGTCCCAGCCGGAGGCTAGGTCGGTCAGGCATGACGGGTGGGGCCAGCGGCGCCGGTGGCAGCAGCCGCATCGCTGACCGTGGCCGTGGCCGTTGCTGAGGCCGTGGCGCTCCTCTAGCTCCGCATCATCCCATGACACGGGTACGCCAGCGAAGGCTGCGGCCGGCCCAGCGGGCGACCCAGCCGTCATCTCGCCCCAGCCCGAGCCCGGCACGAACGCAGGCAGGCCGTCGCCCTGGCGGCCGACGGGGGCGTGCGCGTGGAGGCTGGACTCCACGAAGGCGGCAAAGGCGGTCCAGCCGCGGCGCTGCGCGAAGGCCAGCAGGTGGCGGCCCAGGCTGGCGGCCCTGGGGGTGGTGAGCAGCATCAGGGGCGCCCGGGGTACGAGGCCGGCACAGGCGTAAGCGGCAGCGTAGGGGCCGTGCGAGGGTATGTGTCGGGGTCAGGGCGTGCTGAGATGCGGGAGGGGTCTCCATGTGAGAGTGGGCGAGAGTGCGTGCAGGAGGCGGCTCCCGGCTCCCCGCAACGCCGCGGCCAGGGCCGACTCCGCCAGCCGCGCACAGCCCAAGAGACGTCTGCCGGTCTCAAGACTCACTTGGGCGACAGCTGGGTAGCACTGCGGCTGCCGCTGCTGCTGTTGCCGCCGCTGGCACCCGCCTCCAAGTTGGCAGTGCCGCCGCCGCTAGCACCGCGGCTGCTGTCGCTGCCGTTGCCGCTGCCGTTGCCGTCGCCGTTGCCGCCGCCGCCACTACTGCTGCTGGCAGCGGCAGCACGCGACGCGTTTCCGTACTCCTGAACGTACGTCGCGATGTCGTACAGGAGGTCGTCCAGCTCATCCAGCGTGCCGTGCCAACCATCAACCACCGCCTGTACGGAAAGGTTGAAGGGGCCGCAAGGGCGGATGAGGCCATGCTAGTCACAATCATTACACCAGGTACACTCGCCAGATCACACACCCAAACGCCTGCTGCTGCGCTCGGGTGGCGTGCGGTGTGAGGAGGAAGCGAGGCGGATCACATTCGAAACAAGTTGCCTAGCTGCGACCTGCGATGCGTAGCGGGCTCTTGCCGCGGTAGCGGTGCCACGGCCTACACCAGCCAGGTGTTGGATGCGCAATAGCCGCCAGAGCAGCCCGTACAGCTGCAATGCCGTATGGCAACCCCGAGTCTGCCAGCGGCCAAAAGTGTCGTACCTGCAGCTCCGCCGCCACGTCAGCACGATCCAGGAGCACCGCCGGCTGCTCCGCGCCAAGGCTGCGGCTGACGGCGGCGGCGCCGCCGCCACCACCGGCCGCCGTGCCGCCGGCCTCCACCATCAGCAGCCCGGGCGCCGCCGGCAGGTACGGAAGCTCCAGTGTGTACTGCAGCGCGCCGCCGGACTCGCGCTCGCGCCCGCCATCCGAGCTGCGGGGACCGGCGTCGGCGTCAGCATCGGGCTGGCCGGGCAAGGGCACCAGCGCGACGCCCACGACCGTCGCCGGCAGGTGCATGCCTCGAGAGCGAATCAGGAGCTGCAGGTAGTCGTCGGCGCCGCCAGCGGCGGTGTCGTTGCCGCCGTCAGCGGCATCGCCGCCGGCTGGCGCCGCCGGCGCCGCCGCTGGGCTTTCGGGCGGCCACCAGACCACGACCTCCAGGGAGAAGGGGCCGGGCACCATCGCGGCGTCGCCGTCGGCGATGCCGTCGGGCCGTCGGCGGCGGCGGCCGGCGTCGCCGTCGGCGGTGTCGTCGGCAACGCTGACGGCGGCGGCGGTGCAGAGGACGCGGGGGTAGACGCCGATCAGCCGGGGGCCACCGCTTCGGGCCGCAGCAATCGAGTCGCCGACAACGGCAGGCGCGCTGCGGGTGGGAGAGCACGGGGCGGGTGGTGATCGGGGCTCATACGGCGCGAGGCCGGGCTCGACGCCGCCTGTCGGCGACACAGCCTGAGCGTGCCGTGGGGGCCGTCCACAATACCAGCCACTTCAGCACCCCTACTCACAAGTCGCCTGACGGTGTGAGTCCTTCCGCCGCCGTCGCGGCCGCCGACACATACGGCGCAACACGCCCCGCGGCGACGCCTGCCGGCAGGGCGGCGCCTCCTCTGTACGGCAGCTCAGCGTCGCCGCTGCCGTACGACTCCCAGTCAGCAGTGCCGTACTCAAACTCCACGACGGCTAGGTTGGCGCTGGCGGCGGCGTCGCCGCCGGTGGCGGCAAGGTCGGACGACAGCCCAAGCGCTCGGATGACAGCACCGACGTCCATCGTCGGCAGCGTCGCGTCGCCGTCAGCGCCCCTGGCGGCGCCGCCAGCCGCCGCAGCCAGCAGCCGCGCCGCCGAGGTCCCTGACTCCGGCTGCACCGCCACGGCGGCGCCGCCCGCCGGCGGCGACGGCGCCACCCTGGCGCGCACGTCCAGCGTCACGAGCCGGCCCCGCGGCGCCGCCAGCTGCCTGGCGGCGGCGGCGATGGCGGCGCCGTCGCCGCTCGCCGTCGACACCTCCAGCGAGCTTATGACGTTGGGCCCCGATGACAGCGGCGGCGGCGCGTCGGGGTCCGTCAGCGACGCCCAACTGCGGTCGCCGCCGCTGCCATCGCCATCGTGGTAGTCGCTCGCCAGGCTCTGCACCCAACCCAGCACATCGTGGCTGCCCCGCAGCAGCGGCCCGCCGAGCGGCGGGCGCTGGTACTCGCGCGGCGGCGCCGCGGCGCCGGCCCACTCCCTCGCGTCGACGACCTACCGGGCACGGCAGGGCAGGGCGGGGAGGGCACCGCATGGGTTGCGTGGCAGGATGCGGCGCGGAGGCAACGGCGCGGCAGCCGTACCCACGCGCCCGCTGCGCCAGTGCCTGTCGCAAGGCGCCAAGCATTGGCCGCCTCACAGGGCAGTCGAGCCCGTCCATTGGCAACAGACTACTGCTGGTCTGCCGGCGCTAAGCATGCACCCACGCAAGCGAAAGCATCACGCTATGCCACGCTACGCAGCCGTGTACGGTAGTCGCACAACTCTCGCACCAGGTGTACCGGTACAGGCACGAGCCGTACGGCTGCCGTACGCATGCCCTCACCAGTTCGATGCAGCCAGCCCGTACGTAGATGCCCTCCACCTCCATGCCCGACCTCGCCACCAGCGCCGCGATCCGCTGCTCGTAGCCGGCCGCGATCTGCGCCGGATCCGCACCCTGGATCTTGATGCGAGTGCGGTGCATCCGTACGCACGGCACGTACGAATGCGGGAAGACCCCCGGCGCGTCGGCGGCGGACGGCAGCCGCTGCAGGAACCTGATACGCGGCGTCGACGGCGACGCCACGGGGCTGGTGGTGCCGGCGGCGGCGGCGCGCCTTGGCAGACACACGACAGCGGCGGCGGCGGCGGCGGCGGTTGCTGACGGCGACCGCGGCGGCAGCGCGGAGGGGCCAGCGCCGTCCATGACAGCCAGAGGGGCCGCCGGGGCCACAAGCTCCCTCAGCAGCTGCGAGGCGCGTCGGTAGGGCGGCGGGGAAGGCGCCAGCGACGGCGTCGCTGCCTGGTCAACGGAGCCGTCGGCGCCGCTGCCGCCAGCGGCCCCTGCTTCCGTGGCCATGCCGTCGCCGGCTCCCACAGAAGCTCTTGCCTCGTTATCCGGTGGCGCTGATGCCGACGTCTGGACAGCGGCCGACGGCGCCGCCGCAGCGGCGGCGGCAGCAGCGGCGCCGTCACGCCGGCGTGCCCCAGGCCTCAGCAGTGCCGGCCGCCACGGCTTAATGCCGTACCCCTGCCACGCATGTACGAGCAGCACCCATGCCGTACTGCCGGCACAGACGAGCAGTTGCCCCGGCAGCGAGTACGGTAGGTGCGGGTGCACGGAAACCATGCGGCAGCCGATGACGAGGCTGATCAGGAAGCTCGCGGCGCCGTACAGAGCTTCCGTACGCAGCGACGTCTGGCGGGCGAGGGGCGGCGGTGCGAGGGTCGGCCTGACACACGGCGCTGAGCATCGCATCCCCAGCCCTTTGGCAAAGTGCCCTTACTGTCCACCGGCCCAAGTCGATGCGGGTATCCCCAATGCTGCCGACACGAACCCTGGTGCTGCCGAACCCCTCCGCCCCGAGCCCCAACCCGCTGCGGCCCCTACCGGCAGCACCAACACAAAGGCGCAGTCCAGGAGCGGCCACAGGCGCATGAACCACAGGCCCAGCTGCGTGGGCTCCTGGGGCCAGCGGGGGAAGCACGAGGGGACAGCGTGTGTATGGCACGCACCATGCACGCGGCCGGGACGGCTTGCACACACCCAAGGCCAGGCACAGCGCCCCGGACTGGCCACGGGGTCGGGGCTTGTTGCGGGCTGACTACCGGACAGGCGCACGGCAGTGGGTCGTGAGCAGGTGCGGGCGTGGCATGCAGGAAGCAGGCGCGGGCGCGACCAAGCTCCAAAACAACCCTGCGCGTTCGTGACCCCAGCGCAATCCGCCCGCCAGCCCCGCCCTAACCCAATCGCCTCAGCAACCCTGGGCTGGTACACGAGGACGCGGGGCAGGGGCCAGCAGGCGTGGGCTCCGCCCATGGGGCGCCTCCTCCCATGCCGCGGCGCAGCGCAGCGCGGCCCACCTCTGTGGTCCACAGCAGCAGCCATGCCAGCGAGGCGGGCGCTACGAGCCGCTGCACCGCCAGCAGCCAGCGCCAGTGCAGCGTGGCAGGCGCCAGCAGGGCCAGGGCCAGGCTGGCCAGCATCACGACGGCGCTGACGCCCACCCAGGCTTCGCGCCGCTGCAGGCGAAGGTAGTCCTGTGCGGGCGCGGGGAGGGAGGGCGCGGCAGGGGTGAGTGGGCGGGGATGGAACGTGGGAGTAACGAACCGTGGGCGGGGAGGGAGGGCGCGGCAGGAGAGGAGGCGCCGCGCAGGATGGTGCTATCAAGGGTGGCTGGGCTGCGCGCGCGCCGCGAGCGGCGGGTTGCGCTGCAAGGGCGGGTGGTAACAGGGAGCGGGGGAGCGGGGCCGACGCGGGAGCCGACAGGGGTCGGCGTGTCGGAGTTGGTGCAGGTCAGGAGGGAAGCAGCGATGCCGCGGCCGGCGAGGGGCGTCTGTCGGCGGGCACTGTCGCTGGGCTGCGGGAGGCGGCCGGTGGCTTACCAGGTATGCCCGGTGCGGCCGGACTGCCAGGAAGAGCATGCGCGTGGCGGCGTTGCTGTCACACGGGTAGGCAGCCAACAGGGGGCTATCCGGCGGGAGTGTGTGCGGCGCGCCCGCGCAGAAGGGCTTGGCGAGCTGTTGGGGTTGAGGAGCAGCGCGTGCGAGGGATGTCGCGTCAGACAAGCAAGCGTATTAGGCGTGGGAAGAGTCCCCCCCCGGGCGGACGAGCCGCCGGCACTCGAGTGGCGTGTTAGAGTGGATCATAGAGCAGCAACGATGCGGCTGGCATCGGCGTGCAGTGTGCGCAGGCTCGGCAACTGTTCGGCATGAATGGAGTTATCTTGCCTGACTCCAGCCAAAAATCTGAAAATAGACCATCAGCGTTAGCACCAGCAGCGGAATAGGCTCCATCCGCCTCGCAGCGGCCACGCGAGGCAGCAATCGCGCTTTCTCTGAACGGCTGGCCTCCATTTTTCCGTGTAGCTATTATACGCCTAGGCATGCGTCAGGCGTTGCCGTGTTGCGGCTTGTTCGACAGGTCGCGTAAACGCAAAGGGGAGTGCACCTCTGTTTCCGTCGCACGGCATGGTTGCAATAGTTGCTCGAGCCTTGTGTTCAGGCGGCAATATAAGTGGTAGGTTGGGGAGCACCGAGCACGAAGCTGGGATGAAACCTTCGTGCCAAAACCTCGGAAATGCAAAGACTCCCCAGAAACTCCCCTCTCGTCGCCCGCTGGCCCCCCTCAAGAATCCTCCCGCCCCTTTGCCCTGCTCACGCGCCTGGTGCACCTGCCATTCCCTAACTGGAACCAGCTCTCAGTTATAGCTGGTAAGTGGACACGTTAAAGAGAGGGGCTCTACGGTTTAGCGGCGCGGCGCTCGCTCCTCGCAGCGAGGGCCAGCGGGGCCGACACGGCCAGGGCACCCTTGCCCCGACGACGTTTTGCGTTTTATTATTTGCGGGTAGCAGGAGTCGGACCACTCGGGTTGCCCTCGCGACGTCGCGAGCGCAATAACCCCCCGTCTCCGCTGGCCGAACAGCTCGCGCACCGCAGCCCTGCGGCTGGACGAGAGCACCGGCGTGGGCAGCGTAGCCAGGGGTGGACTCCAGGCAGCCACAGGGGCTGTCTACATGCGCGCGACTGGCAGGGCAGGGCGCCGATGGCGTTGCCTGCTCAGGTACGCGGGGCCCGGTACGGATGACGGCGATAGGCCCGACGCAAAGAACTGCAAAAGAGAGAAAGAGGTTAACTCCCGCCCGGATATACACCGAGGCATGAGAGGCGAGGCAGGCAGCAAATCGACGAAGCGCAGAGCGCCATGGGCAGCAGAATGCAAGTTACCTGCGTGTTACCTGCCGCTAGGGTATGAGGTGGCGAGGTGGGGCCGCGGCTGACCGCGGTCGCTGGCACAGCGAGTGATACCGCCGTGGACACCACCGGCGGCGTTGTGCCCCCTCTTGGAGCTTGGTCGCCCGCACACGCGCGGCTGGCTGGCTGCCCCCGCCTGCAACACAGGCCGCCAGCTCAGCATGGCTGCCGCACCCGTTGACAGAGTGCCATTGACAGAATCCGTTTTGAGACTCCAAGCCGGTCCATGCTCTTAAAAACCAACGAGCCGCTCGCGTGCAGCCCAGGCCGTCCATGAGCATTCCCTGCCGAGCGCACAGGGCCAGTCCCGACCCCTTCCCACATCTCACATGAGAGCGACGATATATCTAAGCTTTACCGAGCAAGACACGACACCACTGCGCAGGCCTCAAGTTCGTTCAATCAAGCCCTCTGCCTGATAAGACACCTCTGCACAGAATGAGGGCAAGACAGATATGAAGGGACACTACTCCGTACAAGGTTGTACTGCCTGGGCAACGTTCCTGCCGCTCCTCCCGGACATCGCAGGCTGTGTGGCACGCACGCTGCGCCCCTGTTCGCAGCCCCCTGCCCCATGAGGTGAGCCAGCGCCCCCAAAGCTGCCGCGCGCTGCCTGCCGGGCCTACTCCCCACGTCATCTGCTGATCGCGCAGTACCGCCAAGGCGGAGCTCGTTGACCTGACCAGCGGCACGGCGCTCGGCACTCGCCCGCCTGCCCGCCTTCCTCCTGGGCAGCCTCCACGCTCCACCCGCAGCAGCGGGCGCGGCCCACAGCCCGCAGCCCCACTCCCAGCTGGGTGTCTGCTGCAGCCCACCCACAGCTTCAGCACTGTCTCAGGTACCTTCTGCTACCTTCCACGCTAGTTACCGTAACAATGAAAGCCCCAGCGCACCCACACCCAGTCGTTCGCTCATAGCTGAGCCTGAAGCACCACAATCGCACATACGTTGGCTCCCGCTGCCAGCGGGGCATCCCCTGACATCCACTTCCAGCGGGGCACCACAGAAAGCCAGAGTACGCCAAGGCGCCCAGTCCACCGGCTGCCGTGCGGCGCCAGGCCCGCAGGGCGGCCTCTGTTCTAGCCGCCCCGCCCTCAGCACGCGCCACGTGGGTCCGTGGGCTATGAGCGACACGGACGCCCGCCGCCGCTGCAGCGCACGACGCCGCCGGCGCGCGCAGCACCGCAGCGCACACGGCCGCTGGGGGGTCAGGGGGCCGCAGCGCACAGGCCGTGTAGAGGCCGGCGCTGCCCCTGCGCCTGCTGCTCCCGCACGGCCGCGCCGCCGCTGCAAGGAGCTGCAGCCGGAGCCACACGCCCGAGCATCGCCGCCCAACGACACGCAGGGCGCAACGGCGCTGCGGCAAGGCAAGGCATCGCCCCGCTCGCTCACCTATCCATCGTCACTCCGGGCCGCACTGCCAACCCTCCTCAACATGGCCTGCTGCCCCAAGAGAACCAAGCGGGGCGCAGGCCCCAGCGGCCGGCACGGCGCCGCCAGGCAAGGGCGCCAGGGGCCGAGGGCGGCCTGCACGCATGCCGGCATGCGCCCTCCCCTGCCCTCCCCTCCCTCTGCACGCGCCACACCTCGCACTGGGCCCTCCCCGTCCCCTCCTCCCCACGGGCCCGCCCCGTCAGGCGAGGCGCCGCGGGCACTTATGAGCATGCTCTCTCAGCGCAAAGTCAGCGCACGAGCAAATGTAAACATCCAAGCGAGCGGAGTCGATGCCCCTGCGCGTCCGGTACACGCGACCGTGCCAAAACTCTAACCGCCGCCACCACCCTCCACCACCGCCGCTGCCCGCAGACCACGCGCTCATGCAAGTATGTCCCTCCCAGCCAGAATGGGCAAAGGGCCTTCAACCAATCCGTCCTCTGGCTGGGGCTGCCGGCCGCCCCCCGACCATCGGGACTTTATAATTGAAGGCGTGAACCGCAGGCGGCCACCACCCTCTCAACAGCGCCATACGTGCCGGGACTCGTCTGGGACGTAACCCTGGTCCCTTCACCCGGACATGGCCGGGGCACGCTTCGATTAAAGAAATGGCAGGCACGCCGCCCCCCAGCCCCGCGCTAGCACAAGCGTACGGCCGCTGTCTCAACAGCCGCCGCCCAGCCAGCCAGGCATGGCCAGGAAGCAGCGCCCGCCATCGCCGCCAACTCAGCCCCCAACACCTCTACGATGGCCCCACATGGTACCGGTACTAATGTGTTCGTTCGTCGCAAAAGAGAACACATGCGCCCACCGGCAACGCCACGTAGGGCGCGAGAGCGCAACTCGTTGCTAGCTCGACTGTTGTGCGGTGCAGCATCGTGCAGCCGTTCCTGTGCCAACTAAATACAAAGAGAGTTTTGCAGCCAGGAACGAGCGCCGCAGCGGCCGCAACCCTCCGCAACCGCACAGCCCGCGGCCTCAGCCTCCACCTCGGAGGCTACCGGGTGCATCCCGCGAGGGTGCGAAGCTTGATCAGCGCTACACGAATACAGGAGCATCCCGCGGCGCTTGCGCGGAGCGCTCTCAGCCGCTCCGGCGCCACCGGCCTCAGCGCGCGCGCGTGCGCTCTGCCCCTTTGGCGTCACGCACCCGCGAGCCTTGCGGTCCCGCCGCCACCACACACCCCCGGCCAACCGGGCGCCCACGCGGCTGCTCCCCATCACCCCGCCGCCCGCGTCCTCGCGTGCGAGCACCCTGTCGCCCGCGGCCCAACTCCCGACTGGACCGCCGCCTAGGGCGGCGCCCAGCGCCGCGCCGCCGCAGCCGCAGCCGCACGCGCCATATTGCAGTCGCACGCGCGTTGGGAGCACGGCCCACACATCCAACGCTACGTAGAGCTGGTGGCGTGAGCCGCCCACGCCAGCGCCTCCGCATGCGCTGCCTCACTCCAATGGGCCTCGCTCGCAACAAAAGTTGACGGCCCGAGCCGCACATGCCCTCTGATGATGCCCTGATGATGCCCTGACGTGTGGCTCTTCTTCAATTTAACGGGGCCTCCCCCGGTCCGGCGCCCCGCGCCGCCTTCTAGCCCTAGGCTTCGCAACCCGCAGCTTGGCGCCGTCACCGTGGAATGCCGCACGCCACAGCTGACGCCAGGCGCCTCGCCAGCCTTTTGACCCAGCCGCCGCCGTCACCGCCGCCGCCGCCGCTGCCGAAGCCGGCGCCGCCGCTATCGGCCGCGGCCCGCTGCCCCTCGGCAACGCCGTCGACCGTGCGCCGCCCTTCGCTGCAGCCGCCGCTGTCAGCCGCAGCCCAGCCGGCGGCGGCGTCCACGGTCTCCATTAACGTGGCCATCATGGCGGCGGTCGCCGCCTCCTCTATCACCTTGTCAAGCAGGCACGACGACGCCGGCCCCTCCATCGCGAAGCTCTCCCTCACGAAGTGGCTCGCCTCAGGGTAGCTCGCGGATGGGCGCTCGGCGGCGCCAAAGGGGCCACTGCGCGGCGACGCGTTGTCGGCGGCGGCGGCGCCGCCGCCACTGCCAGGTACGGCGCTGATGACCCGGACCATGGGCAGCAGCCGCGAGCTGTCGCGGCTCGGCGCCGCTGCCACCTCGCTGACGGCGCTCCGGAACCGCACATTCGCGAGCCGGGGCTTGACCGGCGACGGCGCCGCCGCCGCAGGCATCGAAAGAGGCTCCGAGACGTCGCCGACGCCGCTGTGCGGTCCGGGGACGCTATGGATGCGCTCTGCGGCGTCACCCCTGGCGGCGGCGGCGGCGGCGGCTGCGGGCTGCGCGGTGGCGACGCCCCCGGTATCGAGCGGCAGCGGCCGCGACCGCACCGGGCTCGAGGCGCTGCGGAGGAGCTCTTCGGCCACCGGCGCGGCGGCTGCTCGCGCGGCGGCGGTAGCGCCGGCGGCTGCCGCGAGCTGCGCTGACGCCGTGTCGGAGGTCCATGAGATGGGTCGCCGCATTGGCGGCGCCAGCCGGCGAGGCAGCGGCTCGGCGCCCGTGCTGCCCCAACGGCGCGCAGCCTCCGGCACCGGCGACAGGGCGCGCGGCGGCATGCCCTGCACGCGAGAGGGACGTGTGTGGGAGCAAATGGGTCGGGGCAGCACGGCGGCGGTTGGCCGCGACCCGCACTGCCGACGGCCGAGTGTGGGGCTCCCGACCAAAGCCGTGCTCTTACCTGGGAGCAATCATGTCGGGGACTCAGGGCTGGGCCCCTGGGCGAGCCCGAGCAGACGCTGCCGGCGGCGGCGGCGGCGGCGGCGGTGGCGGCGGCGGCACCGTCGCTGGCGGCGCCGCCGGGGCTGTGGCAGGACGTGCTGCTCCGCCGCCGGGACATGGAAGCATGACTCATACGGGCAGACATGCCAGCGGCGGCGGCGGTGCCGACAAACGGGCTGGCGACGCCGCCGTCCGACGCGCAGGAAACGCCGGCAGCGGCGCCGCTGCCGCTGCCGGTGCCGGCACCGCGGCTGGCGCTGGCATACCAAGGCCTTCCCGGAGCCACGGGCAGAGCTGCGCTGCGGCGGCGCTCAATGGCGCGCGGGGGCCTGGGCGCCTGCACCTGTGGCGCCGCCAACGGAGGGCCGCCGACGCGTGCCCACAACTGGGCGGAGGCGTCTGTGGCAGAGCCCGGGTCGTGAGATCCGGGCTCTGAGGCGGCGCCCGTGTCGTGCATGCGAGGCGCGCAGGCGGAGGCGCTGCCAGGCCCGCCGAGGAGCTCCAGCGGCGCCCGCAGGGCCCGGATCCGTGACGCCGGCAGCGTCACGGACACGTTGGGGCAGTGCGACAGCCGTATGACAGACGTGCGTGCGGCGCCGCAGCCGGCCTCCGTGACCGCGCCGGGCTGGGCGGCCGCCGCCACCACGGCTGCCGAGGGCGACACCGCAGGCTCCGCCACCGCTGTAGCCGCCGCCGCCGCCGCCGCCGGGTGCTGGTTGGGTTGGCGACACGGCGCCGGGGCCGGGCGCTGAACGCCCGCCAGCGCCTGCTCCCTGCCGTACGCGTCGTAGATGTGCTCCAATTCCGTACCACGTATCAGATCATGTACGGGGGCAAAGTACGGCATGTCGAGCAGCTGCGCGGCGGTGGGCCGCTGCAGGGGGTCGCGGCTGAGGCAGGCCGCCAGGACCTGCGCGGGCCGCGAGGCGTGGGCCGGGGGTTCGCGGCCGGCGGCTTCACAGCAAGCAATGCGGCATAGGTACGACACAGTACGGCACTGTGTGCGTGCGTACGGCTACCCCGGCCGCACGCACCTGCAGCAGCGTCTCGTCGGGCGAACCGCGCCGGGCCAGCGCCGCCCGCAGCCCAGGCGACACCGCGACTCCAGCGCCGCCGCCGCCGCCGCCAGCTGCGCTGCCGGCCCCTGGGGCTGGGTGCAGCGGTCCCATCATGCGGGCGATGTGGGCTAGCTGGTCGACCGAGGTTTCGCCCGGCAGCAGCGGCCTGCCGGTGGCCAGCTCCGCCAGCGTGCAGCCGAAGGACCACAGGTCTTTCGTGTTGGGGGTTGGTGGCAGGGGGCACGTGGGGCAAGGAGGCGGTGGCGTCAGGGAGGAGGGCGGGAGTCAGGCAGGGCGGCACGGGGGGATGGGGTCGGACGGGGTCGGATGGGCCGGGTCGCACCAGCAATGGCAGGGACATGCGCTGTGCTCCCTGACAGCTCAACGACTGCTAGGAAGCTGCTGCGAGTCTCCTCGCTGTGGCCGGGCCGCCGCTCAGCTGCCACGCGGCGCGTTCAATGCATATTGGAAGGGAGCAGCTAACGATAGTGTCATGTGCCAACATGGGAGACGGAATAGGGGCGGCGAGGTGAAGAACGGGGCCAGGAGATGGGGCGGCGCATTTCAAAGGTGCCGTGCGTGCCGCAAGAAATGCCAGGTCTGCAATGATAGCAGGGTTCGTACACCGCCATACGCAGTTGCAACGCCGTACACACCTGCCGGTGGGCCGTACGGCCGGCCCAGAAGCATCTCCGGCGACCGGTACCAGCGGCTGCACACGTAGCTGCTCAGGCGGCCGCTGCCCTCAGGGCCGGCACCATCAGGCATAGCGCGCGCCATGCCCTGCGCACAATCAGTCAGGCAGCCAGGCAGTCAGGCAATCAGGCAGGCAGGCAGGCCGGGGCACGGGTTCGCGCTGCTGCTTGGTGAAGCGAGGGGTCGCGGCTGGCCTACCGCCCACCCCGCACCGCGGCGAGCTGGGCTGCCGGCTGGCAGGAGGCGGGCTGCCCTGGCACGCCCCGCGCAGCCCGTGCCGTGCGACAGCGTGCGCCGTGTGGCACGTGGCGCAGCTGTGTGCGCCCGCCCTGCCCGCCGCTGCCTCTGCTGCCGGGCCTTGCCGGGGGCTGCTGCCGCACCATGTCTGCTAGCTTGAGGAGGGAGGGCGGCCCGCCGCCGGCGCCGCCCGCCAGGAGGCAGTTGCTGGGCTTGATGTCGCGGTGCAGAAGCGGCGGCTGTGGGTGGGCAGGGCGCAGGGGCCGGCGGGGGCCCCGGAGGGGGCCGGGCAGGTCAGGTCAGTCCGGAGCCGCCTCCGTGAGGCGGGGCGGGTGCAGCCGTGCAGGGTCTGGGGTCCGGGGTCCGGGGTCTGGGGTCCGGGGTCCGGGGTCCGGGGTCCGGGATCTGGGGTCCGGGGTCTGGGGTCTGGCCTCGCTGCTCAGCACACACGCGCACCCGCTGCCCCTACATCCGTGCTGATGATTGCAGCACCGGTGTGCCGTATACGCACGTAACTACACATGCCGTTGTGTGCGCACGTATGGTAATCGATGCATACGGAGGGGTAGATAAGGCATGCATGTCATGCTCCACGCATCGGCGTGCCCACACCTGCTGGCCGTGCAAGTGCTGCAGGGCCTGCGCCAGCTGCCAGGCCAGCAGCCGCACGCGGTCAGGAGGGAGCCCGAACGGCCGCCTGCGGGCCGCAGGCAGGGCCGGGACGGGCGAGTTGGTTTGGCAGCGGGCAACGGACCAGCGGACCAGTGGGCAGCAGCGGCAGCGGGACCCCCGGACGGAAGCTGGTGCGTGGGGCTGGTGAGATGGGTGCTGCGACAAGTGGCGCTGTGGCGTGTTGGTGGAGGCGCGCTGGCCTCGCGAGCAGCAGCTGCCCGCAAACGTGTGACACGCGTTGCTTTGTTTGCGCGCCGAACCACTGCCAGCCCTCGGGGGGTGGGGGCCGGCGGCCGTGCGGCGCCTGTGCACTGCTGCCGTGCGGGCTCACCTCATCAGCTCCTGGTGTACGGCACTCGGGCAGTACTCGAGTAGCTGTACGGCAGGACCGGGCACGCGCGTGATACGGCAAAGTGAAGTGACAGCGTACCGCACGGCCGCTGGGCCAGGCGGCAATGCCGCGTGCAGAGCTGAAGACCCGCGGCCGCGGCCGCGAAGGCCGGGCGGCGAGCAGCCCAAGCCCGCTGCGCGCCTTGCACCCCGGCCCGGCGTCCGACGCGTGCCGCGGTCCAACGTAGCCACCCACCACCCACCACCCACCAAACAACTCTCTACCGCGCCGCAGCGGCCTAGCCGCTGCCTGCGTTTTGAGCGACCGCCCGGACCCGACCGATGGGCATGGATGGGCCCCGGGGCCTCACAGGAGGCTACCTGGGCCCGGCTGCGGTAGGGACCCATCCCGGGTTGTGCTACCGCCCGACTGCACGACCGCCCCGCTCGCACCAGGATTGGCCGCCCGCTGGCGCTGCGCAGCGCGGCGTAGCAGGTCACGAGGTTGGGGTGCGGGCCCAGGCGCTGGTGCGCTGCAGCTTCGCGGAGGGCCATGCGCAGCATCTGCGGGAGGCGGGTCGGGTCGGGCGCGGTTGTGGGCGGCGTGGTTAATGCGCGGGGCGTGGGCGTGGGCGCGCGGCTTGGAGAAACTGCGGCTTAGAGTGCAGGGGTGTGGGTTGTGGGGATTGGAGTATGGCGCGTGGCGGGTGGTTGGGTTGAAGCGAGAGGGGAAGCGTTGGGCTGAGGCGACGCTGCGGTGTTACGGCGGACGAGCGTCGTGCTCGGAACGGCGCATGCGCACAGTGTACCTCGGGAGACTTGTGTTTGTACACCTGCGGCAAGCGACGCCAGTCAATCAGTCGGCCGCGTGTGAAGCCAGTGAGAAGACGGGTTTCGGCTTCCGCCTGCATCGTCCATCGGCACGAATGCGCACCTTGCACACCACGACCGGCTGCGGCGCCGCAGGGTGGCTCGTGTTTGCCGTGTATACGCGAGCGTACGCTCCCTCGCCCACGCATTCGTTGACATGGAAAGGATGCCCCTGCCGAACGCAAGGGGACGACAAGCACGGCAGTTGCTGACATGCACGAAAGCCTTGTAAACTGTTATCACGATCAGCGCTCTGCATCGCTGCCTGGGTGCTTGACGCCTGGCGCTGCTCGGTCATCGACTCGCGCTGGCGAACGCGCGTCAAGACAAGACGGATGTCGTAACATAACACTTCCAATGCGTTCAGACGATACAAGCGTGACTCGCACCTCAAGTTCAAGTTGCACGGTTTGTGCACTCGCAGCAGCCATACCAGCGCCTCTCGGTACGTATTTAAGACTCAGAATGACCGTGCATTTGTATAAGACTTGAGCGTATTCTAGGCGCCGCAACTTGCCTGTTCATAGTGATTTCTTTTCGCTGCTCGGTTGGAAACAATCGATATAACCTCGACTTGGATTCCAAAATAGCAATCTCATTAGGGCGCCCTCTAGCCGCGCCTTATTATGGACACTGCGCGGAAGGGCGATGTCTGCCTTTATTGGGACAGATGTGTCATGAAACAGTACAGCCGCACATCCACGCGCCAAACCGGAGTAGCTATTCTGATAGCACTATTCATCATGGATGGTGTTGCAACACGCACGGGCGCGCACTCGCGTTTTACGGTACGTAACGCTACGCGCGGAGCGGCCGGACTTTTGCACCCATTCACTAGCGACTGCTTCTGGGCGACGAGAAGGGTCGATATGCCCGTCACGAGCGTCGATGTCCGTGCATACCGCTCACTGTACTGCGACCCAGGCGAGGTGCCCGGGCCGGATGGCAGACCCACGCCTAGACAGGCCTAGACGCTTGCCGCAAGGTTGCCCTTAGGCCCAGATTACAACGGAGCGCATGGTCTGTGTGCATGTGCGGGCGCGCCTATGCCGTACTAGTTCCACATGTCTGCGGCCCCTCTCGGCAAACTGCGGCAAAGCAGCAGCTGCCGGTTGTCGCCACGCGTCGCCACACCCAGTAAACAAACAGATGAAGTCAAGAACCTGCACCTGCAATCATGCCAGTGCCGTGGCTCCCCAAGCTGGTTTCGCAGCATCTACGGCACCGGTGGTGGGCGTGGGGGGTTCGCCCCAGACACGCCCGCCCTCCTGAATGTAACGACACGTGTTGCACACGAGTCGTAACCATTTCTATATATATTTTTTCAGCATCTACGGCAGTCCGGTTCTGACCAGGAGGTCCTCCCGCTTCCGACGGATCCGAGCAGTGCGTGCAGCGCTGGCAGCAGGAGGCTTCTGGCTTGCACAGCGCATGCGGAGCGCCGCCGGCCAGCCCTTGCGCCCCGCCGCACCGCACCGCACCGCGCCGTCCGCCGCCGGCAGTGCCCTTGGCTTCCAGCCGGAGACTGCCCCTGGCTAGGTGCATTCGTGCCGCAGTGGACGGCCCACGGAGCCCCACAACGCCCTCATGCTACCTGCAGACGCAGTCCTGGCCCGGGCAGGAGCCTCGAAGCCCCTCCTGCTCTCCTACAGATAGATCTGCCAGGCGGGACACGCACGGTCGGTCGCACGCACACAAACCCACGCCCGGCACGGGCTCCTCGTGTATCGATAAGTTAGTTGCATCACGCCAGGACCCTAGGGCCCGCAGTCGTGGGGCCAGCGCTTCGGCTCCGCCACGAGGAATCCCCGAGGCTTATGCCATGCCTTTCCATTATGCGCCATGAATACATCAACACATGCAGCCATGATAACGTTCAATGAATGCGCCTTACGGCCCCGCGCCTGCCGTGACGCAATCTCAGGGGCCGGGTTGGGAGCACAACAGCAAAATAGGCCGAACGTCACAAAAGGAAACAACAATACCGTACCTGTAACTTGCAACTGTAGCAGGCAGCGGCTCGACTCCCTCATTCGCGCCGCGCCGCCAGCCCCACGCCGCCGCGCCGGGCGGTTCGCCGGCCCCGGCTGAAAGCCGCAACCCCTCTTCCACGACCCCGCCACTGCACCGCCGTAGCGAGCTCCACACATCCGCAGCGTCGCCCCCGCCGCGCCGCTAGCTGTGGCGTGCCGCCGTGGCGGCGCCCAGCAGGCTCCGGGCGCCGTCGGGCCGCCGCTGCTCCCCTGGCTGCTCCCCTGGCTGCGGTATGGGGAAGCCCCTGTCCCGCAGCCCCGCCACGTAGCGCTCCAGGAAGGAGTCCATGGAGGGGAACAGCGACCTGCGCCGCAGTCGGGGCGGCACGCGGGGTTCCGTCGGTGGGTCGGTCGGCCGGCCAGTGGGCGGGCGGGTGCAGCGGCGAGCGCTGGATGCGGTTCGAGGAGGGGCCGCAGCACGGGCCACACATTTGCACGTAGCTACGTACGTACGTAGCTACGTACGGCGGTAGGTCGTGCTGCGGCATGGTGGTGCTGGGCCCAGAAGCGGTGCCCACGCGGCGGCCACCGCAGCGCCCCACAGCCGCCTCCCCGGCGCATGAAGCCAGCGCGTCGCCAGCATCAGCGCATGCTCCCTCAGGGGAACCCGTGACGCTACCCCGATGCGCGGCATGGTAGGGTCTCGTAGCGGCCCGACAGCACTTCGTCTGGATAGCATCGCATCAGAGCCGACCAGCGGGTGCTCACTTGTACTCCGTGAGCGCTGATTTGAGGTACTGGAAGCGAGCCAGCGGCGTCGTGAACCTGGCGGGCAGGGCCGTGGCCGTGGGCGGGTGGCAAACGGCCAGGCGTCACAGCAGCGGCGGTCCAGCGGGGCGAAGCGATGCGTGTTTCAACACCCGTGCGCCGTTGCCCCGCCAGGCCCACAGCCAAGCAGATGCGCTCGAGCGCCAGCCCCAATCTCCCTCAATACTTCTTGGTTCGCTCCGCTCAGCGACCCGGTGCACGGCCTGCGGCTCCCGTGGTTGCCGAGCGTTAGCTCGCAGCTCGCCAGAGCGGTGGCGCAACTTTACTGGGAGGCACTTACGCTGCAAGCGCGCCGGCAGGAACACCACGAGCTAGCCCCCCGCCGCGCGGACCGCACCTGAGCGCAAACTCCTGCGCCTCCCGCACGATGCCCTGCACCGCCACCGGCTGCTCCGCGTCCAGACGGCGCAGGCCAGCGATGACGCCGTAAATGTCGTCCATGTGCCTGCGCCCATTGCCGTACAGGGTACGGGGCAGGCAGTACGACAGGTTGAAGCGCGGTGGTGTTCCGAGCTAGAGGTACGGCGCACGGCGCACATCCCGCCCGGGGGCTGGGGCAGGTCGGGTTGGGTCATTAAGAGCCAGCCCTGTTGGCTCCGCCGGCGCTGCAACCTGCCCATGCCGCTCCCCCTGCACTGTCTCTGGCAGCCAGCCCTCCGCCCCTAAACAACCCCGAGGTCCGCACCAGTTGCCCGTCTCGTTGAAGAAGGGCACGTAGTGCACACCCGGCCTCAGCGACCTGCGGCAGCAGGCGGGGGAGCCGGGAGGCCAGCAGGGGACGATGGGGCTGGCGGCGCGAGGTCCCTGGCTGGCACCCACCGACAGCCCGGCGCAGGCGCCCTTGCGCAGCCCGACCCCGTCAGCCCCCGCCGGTGTTGTTGTTGGCTGTGCGCCTTGGCCGCAGCGCAGTGCAGCGCACCACAGCGCAGCGCAGCGCAGCGCGCACCTGTAAAAGTACTCAATGAAGGGCTGGCGCTGGAATACCACCACCGAGTTGACCAGCATGAGCTGGGGAGCGAGGGGAGCGAGAGGGGCGAGGCAGGGAGGGGGCCGGCGGCCAGGGGTGAGAGGGTCATGAGCTCACCATCCACCTTTATCCTCCTGCCCTCACGCTCCTGTCCTGCCCCTCCTGCCCTCCCCACGCCCCTTCCGGCCCCACCTGCGACAGCCTGCTGCTGGCGGTGATGCCCTCCAGGTGAAGCAGCCACCTGGCCAGGGGGGGGAGGGGGAGGCGTGATGAGTGGAGGGCAGGGAGGGGCAAGGTGTTGGGGGGAGGTGGGCGGGATGTGGCGCCAAGCCATGAGATAAGAAGCGCATGTGGAGCTTGGTGACTGCTCGGCTTCCTCGTCAGCACCCCCACCCACCCCAGCCCCCCACACCCACTTGTAGTACACACCGCCTCACCAGTCGCGTCGCCCCCAGCCCCGCCAGCTCACTTCAATCACCACCACGATAAACAACAAGCCACCAAGCAAACTCCTCTCGCCACCCGCGACGACCCCCGCGACCCACTTGCAATACGAGTGCTCCGCAATGGGCACCGGCTGGGTGGCGGGAAGGTCCATCTTGATGCACTGCGGGGGAGCACACACGCACAAACACACATTCATGGGCCGCGCACGCACACACAAAGGGCTTGACGTTTGGGCCTCGCCGTGCGCTGCGCCAGCCGCTCCGCCCTGCGCATGCATGTGGGGATGCGCAGCGCACACGGCACCGTCCAGTCGCCAGCCGCCGCTAGCGCCGAGCGCCGGCACTTCTTACCATTCCCCAGCTCGCAGCCCCCAGCCCTCTTCCGCCGCCCTTCGCACCCGGTGGTCGCTCAGCGGCTGGCCGTCCTCCCCCCGCGGCCGCTCGTACGGCTGCACCAGCGCCACATCCAGCACGCCGGCGGTGCCGCCGCCGCCGTCGCCGCCGCTGCTGCTGCTGCTGGCGTTGGCGGCCACCGCCGCGTCGCGCGCCGACATCTGCGCCAGTGCGGTGCGCGGGCAAGCGTCGAAGCAGCGGTAGCGGCCCATCCAGTGGCCGGAGCAGAAGGGCTCGCCGCGGAAGAAGGCTGTGGGGGGGCAGGTGCGTGTGTTGGTCGAAGGGCTTACGGACTAGAGGGGTGCCAGAGGCGGGATGCGTGTGGGTGGCTGGTGGTGGGCTGCGGTGGGCTGGGGCGGTGAAGAGGCAAGTGTCGGCGGCAGCAGTGGCATGTGTAAGCGGGACTCGCGGCGTTGGCGTAGCGGGCGGTGCGGCCGGGGCAGGCGGGGTTGGTGGGCGCGTAAGGCGGCGCGAGCAGGTAAGGCGGCACGGGCACGCACCCACGTCCTTCTTGAGGTGCCAGGGGTAGATGTAGAGCGAGTTTGGCGTGTAGTGCCTGAGCGTGGGGAGTGTCGCGAGGGGAGCTGTGTTCGGGAGCGGAGGAGCTGTCGGAGGAGCAGCGACTGCTGGCCGCAAACGTCAGGCAAACAGCGGGGCACTCCACGCCGCGCCACCTCGGCACAGGCAGGGGCTGACATCGCCGCGCATCGTACGGCGGCTAGGCGCGCCCACGCTGCCCCCGCCATTCTGCATGCGTCCCAAGCGCGGGATACGGCATAGTACGACAGCGCTGCGTACGGATATCGTACCACTGTGGTACAAGGATGTCGAGGTCGTCGCCGTCGGGCTCGCCCATCGTCTTGATCTGGACACGAGTACGCAGGTTCACGCAACAGCGCGGCGGCAGGGGCGGTGAGCCCCAGGCGCCGCCACGGCAGGGCCAGCCTGCACATGGCCGCACAGGCCACTACAGCAGATACATATGGCTATCACAGCTCATCCCGACGGCGGCCCTGGCCTTGTCGTGCAGCCTACGGCATACGGCATGCTGCCGTACGCTGCACGCATGGCAACGGTGTGTCCCGCCGTTCGTGCCGTACCTGGCTGATGAGGGGCACCTGAGCGCAGTGGGCGCTGCTGGGGCTGCAGAAGCGCGGCCGGTTGTCCTCGAACGAGTACACAAACAGCACGTCCGGCAGCCGGCGCCGGCCCGAGGCCAGCAGCGCCGAGACCTTATGGAAGAACGAGTGCGCCTGTGCGTCGGGCCGGCGGGCAGGCAGCCAGGCGCGGGCACGGAGCGCTTCAGTCCAGCGCTCCTGCAACACGCCGCCTACGCCCTGCCCCGCAGCTATGGAAACGGCCCCGTGCCCCGTGCCGATTGGCAGCGCGCCAGCGCCCTGCCCCGTGCGGCAGCCGCACGTCTGCAGCTGCGGCACCTCCCGCCAGCGCGTTTGTCAATGTTTGTGCGTGCACGTCGCTGACGCCTTGGTGCACCCCACGGCTCACGTGCGGGCAGCTGCGGCTGGGCGGCTCGGCGGTGTTCTGCGGGTCGGGCCGCAGCGGGTAGTAGAGCTTGTTGTTGTAGAGCAGCACCAGCTGGAACAGGTCGTCCATGCCGGCGCCGGTGGTGTTGAGGATGGAGGCGTGCTGGGCCAGGATGGCGGCGGGGTCCAGGGGCCCGCGCTGGCGCCAGGGCGAGATGTCGGGCTGGAGGTTTTGCCTGTGTGGGGGATGCATGTGGGCGGGAAGGTAAGGGAGGGGATGGGGGAAGAGGAAGGGTGGGTGGGTGCGAGGCGCGGGAGGCCAGGCGGCGCAGCGCGCGGCGTCAAGCGAGGCGTAATGAGAAGGGTTGGTGAGCGGACGGGGGCGTGCGGGGGTTGTGGGGGGCTAGAGGCACGGGGCCAGAGGCGCGGGAAGGGGCGCGGCGCGGAGAGGCAGCGTGCGGCTCTCCCAGATTGCAGTGGGGACGGCGCTGCGTCGGGGGCTCGCGCCTGCATCGGCGAGGGGCGTGCAGGCGTGTGCTGATGTGGCCGGGTGGAAGGGGAGGGGAGGGGGCGCTGCAAGGGAAGCTCGCGTGCAAGCAGGCAGGCACGGAGGGCGCGGGGCAGGAGAGTGCAGAGCGGCAGTGCGTAGGTCAACCCGGCCGCCAGAGCCTAAGCTGGCCGGTGCGGGCAGAGAGGCGCGCTACGTCCGTCGTCGCGCGCCGCGCGCACGCACCGCATGCCTAGTCGTGCAACATATATCGTACCTCAGGAAGTCCTCCCATTCACTTCGCCCAAGCGGCGCCGCGCCGACTGGCGCCTCGAGGTACTGCAATTGTGCGGCAAGGTTCGGGTCGTGTGCGGTAGCTCGGCGGCCGCGCCGCCGCGCGTTGACTTGCAATGTTGGAGTCGATACGGCCTGCGGCGATACGATGTGAGCGCGTCAGGAAGTGCGGCCTTGATAACGGCCGGCGCAATCGGTGCCTGGTGCTCACCACCAGCAGCAGAGCACACACAAGTCTGCGGTTGCTCCACATTGTAGTTGCCGGGGCGTTCTAAGCGCGTGTTGCGCAGCCGCTGACGCGCGACGAAGGCTGCGGTGCCTTCCAGGTACCACACTCCGCACGCACGTCAGGCCCCATGCTGGACCAGTTCAACGCTCCATATGATAGTGTGAATTGTATTGGGTGTCATCTGTGCGGCCAGCGACCAAATACACAAAAGAGGGGCCGAGTGTGGAAGGTGGAACGCCTACAACGACTAGTCTACGCCACAGCATCTTGATATTGGCAACAGGGGGCATATGCAACAAAAACGCGTTTCGTCCGGCCGGTCGGGCTGCGTTTGCGTCAGGCGTCGGACCGTCTGTCACGAGTTACGGTAGGGCCAATTGTGCCGGGCTTATCATAACCCAGACTTCACCCAACATAACAGGATCAGGCCTCTATAGCATAGGCATTAAGGCAACGAACCGTCGCCGAGCTTTAGTTACGGAGGCAGTCCGTCCCATCCCATACATCGACCCAGCTTGCGCCACCCACAAGCGCCCAAGCACTTCACAACTCATTGCATCGCATACATAAATTGCGGCAGGCTGCGCGAAGTAATCTATTACGAGTGCCCAAGCACTCGTAAGCGTCCAAGCGCAACGCACGCAATCCTCTGCGCGCGCGCCGCCATACATCGCCGCGCCTGGTCATGTTTGTAGCCCTGACCCTACGTACCTGTCAGCTTAGAAAAGGGACATCACCCCAGGTGGCCAACTCGCGCGCTTCTCGCGTGGCAGACAAGCAAGTCACGCAGACGGACACATACAGATTTCACCAAATCATATCAACCACACCATGCCGGCCACTGGACCTTCGTCTCCACGCCTTCTCCAGCCCTGAAATTATCCCTACCAAGACAAGGCAGTTGTCGTTATATCATGAGATGCGCCCACATACAGCAAGGCCAGCAGTAGCCAGCCAGCAACGAGCGAGACGGAGCGAACCGCAGCAGCGAGCTGCGCAACTCACATGCAAGTAATGCAAGTTGTGAGCAAAAACCTCGGTTGACGCATAACGAGCTAACCCAGGTCACAGCCACCCTCAGCCACGCGCCGAAGCCCCTCGAGCGACGACCAGCAGCAGAAGCCAGCAGGCTGGCAGCCGCCAGAGAGCGCTACGTCCCTTTGACCCCTTCAGCAGTTTCCCCGTCCCGCCAACCAGGCCACCGGCGCCGCTGCGCAGCTGCGAACCACCCCTTGCTTTGCCGAGCGCATGGGTACTATAGCGGGGTAACCTGTTACCTTGGAGCCCGTCGCGCACACATAAAAGCTCACACATCACACACACACGCACATACGTACACGTGCGCACGTACGCGCAAGGTCGAGACTGCGACGTGCGCGCTGCGATTGCCCTCCGTCCAGGACGCATCGCGCTCCGGCGGCCAAGCGGCACGCCGCCGGGCGGACGGCGGGGGCCCCCGGGGCCCCACGCACTGAGCACACAGCAGGGCCCTCCATCCCAACTCAACAAGTAGACACGCAGATAAACATGACACGGCAAACATGAATAAGGCGCATGTAAGCACTGCGCCGCAGGGCTGCGGCGCACCTACACGAATCGCTCTACGCATTCGTTGTCGCCATCATCAATGTCCATCCCATCAGCACATGCTTCACCATCCGCAAACGCCATCTTCATAACTACAACGCATCTCGCCCAAACGCCCCAACGTCACACATCTGCATCACCGGATGTCGTAGCCCTGGCGCCGCAGCTCGGCCACGTAGCGCTCCACGAACTCGCCCATGTCGGCGAAGAGGCCCACATAAGCCGCCAGCGCGTCCGCCAGGTACCGGCCGCGCGCCGCGGCAGTTGTGAACCTGTGGCAGCGCAGCCCACATAGGGTCAGTCACGCAGCCCCACAGGGTGAGTCAGTCAGTTAGCGTGGCATGCGCGGCCTGACTCGGCGGCGGCCCGCCCAACCCGCAAGCAAGCAAGCCCCAGCGGGGATGGGGGGCAAGGAGGAGGGCGCAAGACTCCCTGGCAGCATGCACGGCCATGCATGCTCACTTGAGCGCAAAGGCCCGGCTCGCCTCCACCATGGACTGCAGCCGCTCGGGGCGCTCCGCCTCCAGTGCCCTCAGGCCCGCGACCACGTCGTACACGTCGGCCATGCCGGACGGCTGCGCGCCCCAAAAGGGCACAAAGTGGGTCCAGGGCACCAGGGACCTGGGGGCGCGGCGGCATAGGGCGGCGCCATTTGAAACCATGTGAAGTCTTCAGTACGTCTTGCAGTACAGTGCTACTATTGAGCGAGTCAAGCAGTAACAGCGTGGAGTTCAGGCCCTCACCCGACCTCCTTCCGAGTCGGAGTGGCGCACACGGGCCGCCGCCACAGGCCGCAGCGTGCTGGCTGTGTGCCCCTCCTGCTGGCCCCTCCTGCTGTGTGCCCCTCCTGCTGGCCCCTCCGCCAGCAGCAGCCGCAGCCGCGGGCCGCACCTGTAGAAGTACTCAATGAAGGGCTGGCGCTGTAGCAGCACCACCGAGTCGACCAGCATGAGCTGGGGCCGGGCGGGGAAAGGTGTGGGCAGGGGCAGGGGCAGGGGGATGGTGGGTTGGGGGCGCGTGGGGGCGGAGGCAGTGGACGTGCAGGGTTGGGGATGAAGGTGGATGGCCATGGCAGCACGCTCCGCCTTGCCTGTCCGCTCCGGGCAAGGAACCCGCCCCATGAGCAGCCCCCCGCCTCTCCCCCGCTCCCGCCTCTCCCCCCACTCCCCATGCCCTCCCCCTTCCGACCCTACCTGCGACAGCCTGCTGCTGGCGGTGATGCCCTCCAGGTGCAGCAGCCACCTGGCAGGGGGGAGTGGGAGGTGCAAAATGGGGGGGAGGGAGGGGGGGAAGGGGGAGGAGGGGGGCAATGGGTGATGTCGTTGGGGTGTGGTGGACTGGTGGATGGGGGGAGGAAGGAGCGGGGCGAACCGTCTAGCCCCGGCCCAGCCCGCATCATGCGGTCGGCCTGCCGCGAGGGCGTGTAGCGATCAGCCAGCCGGCGCAGCTCCTGTCCCCTCCCATTATTTACTTCCCACCCGGTGTGCCCAGCCCGACCCCCCAGCCCATCCCCGTCCCCGCTCCGACTTGCTTGTATCGCGCATGCTGCGAGATGGGCACGGCATCCGCCAGGGGCAGCCGACCGGGCACACACTGCAGCGGCAGCGCGCGATCGGCGGCAGGGCAGAGGGCAGGGCAGGGCAGGGCTTCAAAGGGAGAAAGAAGCCATGAGCCGATGGATGGGCGGGGGTGCAGCGGCAACACCCCAGCGCGCCAAGCGGGGCGGGCCCCAGGCAAGCTCTCGCTGCCGGTCCTCCTTCCGCGGGGCCCCGGGGCACCTAATGCTCCTCCTTTCCGCTGCCTGGCCGGAGCCCCGCCCCGCCCCTTACCTCGGCCTGGCGGGCTTGCACGCCTGGTCCCACCCCAGCCATACCATTTGCTATGGAGTACGAGCCCCAGCCCCAGCTCCAGCCCCAGCCCCAGCCCCAGCCCCAGCCCCAGCCCCAGCCCCAGCCCCAGCCCCAGCCCC